>PVJD01005357.1:0-117356 GCA_004026545.1 Mormoops blainvillei | reverse complement strand
ATCTCGGAGCAGTTCACGGCCATGTTCCGGCGCAAGGCCTTCCTGCACTGGTACACGGGCGAGGGCATGGATGAGATGGAGTTCACCGAGGCCGAGAGCAACATGAACGACCTGGTGTCCGAGTACCAGCAATACCAGGATGCCACGGCCGACGAACAGGGAGAGTTCGAGGAGGAGGAGGGCGAGGATGAGGCTTAAGAACTTCTTGAATACATTGTGCATTGTTAGTGAATTTCTGTTGTCCTCAATCTAGCATGGTCTTTCTATTTGTATACTATGGTGCTCAGTTTTGCCTCCGTCAGAAATTCTAAGATATCTATACTAATTATAAAGCATGTGTCTAAAATCTTGTGGTTTCTTTCTTTTTATTCTTTCACTAGATATTTCTTGAATATGTTTTTGGGTTTAGTAACTTTAACAAAATAGAATTTGTACATTAAAAAAAATTTTTTTTTAATTTATTAGACTGACATTGGTTAATAGAATCACATAGGTTTCAAGTGTACATTTCTATGATACATGACCTGTATATTGCATTGTGTCCACCAACTAAAGTCAAATAATGTTCGGTCACCAGGTACTTAATGTTTTAATTAATAATTCCATTAATAAAAAGATAAAGGAAAATTTTTTTCATCTTCACTAGCCCAAGGTATGAAAGTAAAGGAATCCAGTAAAGGTAAGGGAGTGAATAGATTTGAGGATAAAGTAAACCTTCTTCCCTTTGCTGGAAGTATAGCAATCCTGTGAAAATCTAGAATTGAGGACCTTAGGCAAGGACTTTCTCCTATTTCTTTACTTGCTTTGCACAATGATAAACACAACTAAAAGGACCAGTGGCTGCTTGTACCTCTCAGATAAAAGGTATAGCATAAATTCATGGCGACCCAAAATAGCAGTCAGGAGCACTACAAGTGCTCATTCTAACATTTATTTGCAAATAAAGTAAATCACCACAAGGAATTTATTTTTTAAGACAATGGTGGAGATTCACAACTTAATGTTAAAAAATCACATTTAATTTTTGTAGCTATTAAAGTTAGAGCGTGTTTTTACTGTCATTATTCCTATTGGATTAGGAGCAGTTATGGGGAGGAACAGAAAGCCTGGAGGTAAGGTGAAGTGAGGTGTGACCTGGGCAGTGGGTTCCAGAGGCAGCAACAGGCTGAAGCCCCACGCTAAGGAATCACCAGGTCATATATTCATTGTAAGAAGTCTTCTGCTAACTTGTTGAATTCATCAGCAAAACGTAAGTGGAGGTTGTGTTTGCCTTCTGGCATCAGATGCAACCTAAAAAGAAAAAGCTTATGTTTGATGGCCCGCCATTTAAAGCCACTTACCTTCCCTATCATGACATGAAAATCTAAAGTAAAAATTGGCCACATTTTTTTCATGGCTACTTTTGGGGCGACAATGTAAGGTACATAGTATAGCCTTTCCTGAATATCAAAGAGTAAAAGCCTCATGAAGTTTATGACTAACCTGGAGGTTGACCTGACAGTAACAGAACACACACTGTATTTGGACTTGTATCATGTAACAAATGGTTTAACTGAACCTGCTTGAGAGTGGGGCATTTGACATATGATTTGGTGGTTACCTAAAAAAAACCAATAAATTCATTTTAATAAGGTTGATATTTAAGAGAAAGTTTGAAAAATGATAAAATAGAAAATGTCCAGAATCCACTGGGTTAGAACAAGTGAGCTTCTTGGGGCATCTATGTAGTGGAAAAACCCAAATCAATCCAGCCACCACCAGACCCTTGTTCAAGGTTCAGAATCACCCTGTCATTTTTGGAGAGTTGAATAACTAAATATGAGCCATTAGACAAAGGGTGAATAAGTGTTCCTTAGGTCTGTGTGGCTGGTGGCAGCCTACATCAGCAACTCTTTTTTTTCTCCAGCTGTCACTACAGGTCTTTTGTGACAAACCTCACTGTCCTTGTAAGAATTCTTTCAACAGAGTTGTGGTCAAACATGGCTGATTGGCAATTTCTTTAATAAAGGCAGCCTTCTCTGAGTTGTACATTTTACTAGTTGGTTATAAAAGTACAGAAATAAAAATTTTAAGCAAATTAAAGCTTCTAGGATATAAGTGCAAGCTTGAGCTGTTTTGTCCTCAGTGACAACTGGACATTAAAAGAACTACAGTGGGGCAAAATGCCAATTACTGTGTTGCCTAATTCCTTGGTTATCAGAACCTGGGGTCTGAGGGCTCTCGGAGCAATGTGGGGAACAGCTGTCCCTGCAGCCAACGACACGGGGGTGGGTTGGAGGTACTGAGATAATGAAGATCATTTACTGGAAAGGAGGATAGGCTATATTGTTGACATCTTTCTTGGGCTCTTAGGAATGTTAATGCTATAATAACTAGAATGTTCCAAATTCAGTTTTAATACTGTTCAGAAAAGAAGGGCGAGCTGCATCAACCCCAAAGACAGGATCCCAGTTGCCCTACACAAGGAACAGGGCTTGCAGGGATGCTCACAGCCTCTTTTTAGGAGACAGAGCCAACTGCCAAGGATGCAGAAAGGTCACAGAAGGGCAAGTGTAGGCTAACCTGTATCTTCTAATGTGCGCTAAGCTGGATTTGGAAGCAGAGACCCCAGTCTGCCCAACTTGCAAGTCCTCCGTTGTGGATAGCCATGCTGCTTATCATGTGTCCCACCTCGTTTCTATGACTCATTCAGAATCCCTAAGGAGACACCAGCAGTGAATCCCTTCTTTTTAGCCTCAGTGCTCTCTGCATTCTTCCTATAGTAATCTCCAGGTCTTAGGGAAATAAAAGCTAGGTCCCCTTCACTAAAAATATGGGAGATCCATTGTTCTGAGTCATCTACATTCGGACCTACACTGAATTACGGATGGATGAACAGATGGCTGAGAGTATAAAGAAAATTGTTCTTCTCCTTGATACCTTTTAGGGGTCAATTCAAGTTATTAAATACACCCTCCTTTAGGTCTGACACAAGAGTCATTACACTTAAAGCCTGTGTGTGTTCCTCTTTGGGAACAGCACCACACTGGACAAGAGTAAATATATAAGCCATGAAGGCAATGTAGCAACTCTACTGCTGACCAAGATTCTCACCCAAATAACAAAGCGATCTAATCATATGATCCACAGAGAATGTTTTTCAAACAATCACATTTCCCAGGGGAATTCGAAGGAAATCCCCCAGCACCCAACACATGGTTCAACTGGAAATTAATGGACCTGAAGATGGTAAACAGAAGTTCCTATTTGTCAGTGCAGGTTCCTCATTGCATTCAGCACTTTTAGAAAAAGATGTGATTCTAGGTCTTTTGATAAATTAAAATGTCTAACTTCACAGTATAAATTCAGTGGTCAGTTTACTTCTTGAAACAGGTCTTCTAGGATGTCAGTCTTTACAGCCCAAAAGCAAAGCAAAGGAAAAACGATGTTAGCATCCCTTCCTCAGTTGACCCTTCCACAGCTTTCAAATTAAGCTCAGAGAGCTACAGATACGAACGAGGCCATAAATAATGTGCTGTGGCATTTCTCTCCACTTTGGATGTGATAAAACTCTAAATTAGTCATGAACCCATAGCGCTTCCAATAAGTCTGTGAGCATTTTCGTTTTAATTGAAAACCAAAGTAGGCTCCTCAAATGGGGATATGGGTTTTTTCGCACACTCAGACTCAGACTGAAACATTGGCTCTCCCTGGTCCCCAGGCATTCAGAGTTAGGCTGGAGCTACGCCTCATCTCTCCTGCGTCTCCACCTTCCTGACTCTGCTTCAGCTTGCCACCCGAAGATCTTGGACTTCTCAACCTCCATAACTACATGAGCCAATTCTTTATTCCTTATAGAAAGTAAACCTCTGTGTGTGCGTGTGTGTGTATCCTATTGGTTCTGTTTCTCTGGCGTGCCCTAATAAACACACCCATACTCCTACCCTAATGTTGAACATTGGGACAGAGGGCAACTTGCCTCTGACCTATCAAGCCATATCCTGGTTGTCTCCTGGGGCCCCCGATCACCTGCACCCATGCCAGCATTCCATCCACAAAAGTGGCAGCTACTGTGTGCTGAGCTTTAAGTCTTAAATGTACAAATATGCACTCATTCCTCAAAAAACATTTTCAATGGTAGATACTATCACCCACACTTTACAGAAAGGAAAGAGAGGTACAGAAATATATGCTCGCTGCCTGAATGAGTGACTGAGCCACATTCAAACCCGCCTCAGTCCTGCTCTTCACCGCCACTGCTGTGACTGTTGCTCAGGTCCCAAAACACCAATTCTGCTGTCCATGCGAGACTCCATTTCCTACCTCTCTCCTTTGGCTGACATTGGCCCCTGGGGTCACTCTCTGAGCACATGGATGTTACCCCTCATTCTTTCCCATCTGGTCGGGCTCTCTGGCCCCTACCCCAGAACATGAAGTTGGACTCTGTACCATATTTTTTGGCCTGGACTCACAAGTCAGTGACCCCTGGCCATCCACAGAGGCTTGGTTCCATGTGCCTCTCTTGCTCTCACATTCTCTTCTTTCAACAGGTACTAGGCTACATCCTGGGCTAGGTGTTGATATGCTCAATAGGAGGAAAACAATTCACATGCTAACAGCTATAAAAACATATAAACAAGGAGCTGTGTGGCTTCAGATAGGTGAGTAATTGGAGGAGGAGGAGACATCTGAATTGCAACCTGGAGGATGAGTGCACTTGGCCAGGCAACAAAAGGAGGTGGGGGGTAGAGGATTCCAGGCTAGGTGCTGGTCATTTGCAGTGGGGTCTCGAATCCAGACCCTGACTTCTGCTGGGCCTGTAAGTTCTGAGATCTGAGCATCTCCTCAGAAATATACTATAATGGGATGAACTGCATCCTCCCAAAATTCATGTGTTGAAGCCCTAACCCACAATACTTGAGAGTGTGATCTTATTTGGATATAGGTCTTTAGAGAGGCAATTAAGTTGCCCTGGCTGTTGTGGCTCAGTTGGTTGGAGCATTGTCCCATAACCGAAAGACTGTGAGTTTGATCCCTGGTCAGGGCACATGCCTAGGTTGTGGGTTTGATCCCCAACGAGGGCACATATGGGAGGCAACCAGTCAATGCTTCTCTCTCACATTGGATGTTTCTCTTTCTTCCTCTCTTCCTTCCCGTCTCTCTAAAAACACAATGAAAAAAAAATGTCCTTGGGTGAGGATAAAAAAAGAGGTAATTAAGTTAAAATGAGGACATTAGGGCCCACCCTAATGTGACTGGTGTCCTTATAAGAAGAGGAGATGAGGACACAGACAAATAGAGATGGAAAACCATGTGAGGACATAAAGAGTAGGTGGCCATCTATAAGCCAAGGAGAGAGACCTCAGAAGAAATCAACCCTACAGACACTGTGATCTCAGACTTCCAGCCTTCAGAAATGTGAGAAAATAAACTTATATTATTTAAGCCTCCCAGTCTCTGGTATTCACTGTAGCAGCCCTAGCAGACTAACACACATAATGAGCAGACAAGTGGTTCAACAAGCTAAGTAGTCACAACCTCCTTTGGGATGTCTGAGCCCCGCTACTTCCCAGAGCCCATCCACCCTAACTCCAAAGAGTCTGACAGGTGCCAACTTCTACTCAACGCAGATTCTCTGAAAACAAGTTGGGGCTGGCCTCATGGGTGACGCATGTCTGGCAAAAGGAGACACCCAAGCAGAGGCTGACTAGCTAGACAGGTGGTGAGTGATGTCAGTGCTTTTCCGTCTCCAAAGGAGGACTGGACAAGCAGGATAGGCACGGGGGCCAGGGCAGAACGAGGGGAATCAAGGGGCAGGGTCTGCTCCCCACCACTGTTGTAACAAGAACAGCTCTTACTTTATAAGAGTTTGTTAGTAGGAAGGGTTCAATTGCCTAAAAATAAATTTAAAAATCAGTAAACTTGAATGATCTCTAAAGCCTCTTTGCTTCCAAGAGATTCTATCATTCTTCTCCCACTGAGAAAAGGGAGAGACAAATTAACATGAGCAGGAAGCAGGCCTGCTGAACAACCCCACCCTTCATTAGCCTCCTTCTGAAGAGAGAAAGGCATTGGCTTCATACATGATATCTATTTGTTGGTAAAATCTTTGAGGGATAGATTGTGCCTGTAACTTTAGTTATAAATGTACCTGGCAAGGTAGTAAAATACTGAGTTCACTGGAGCTTGCTACACTCCGAGCTGCTGCATCACGTTGACAAGGGGCATGGTGTACAGATCGCAGTATGACTTTGGTGCTTAAGGAATCCAACCTCCTTTTGTTGGGTTCAAAATAAACCACACCTGCTTTAGGCAAATTCACGTCCAACATGAAGGGCTGTTTTAGGATAGGAAAGTAGTAGGTGTGAAATGCAAGACAGTTTTAGACGATCACTGCTAATAACACTTTACCTTCAGCTGATTTGTTCCAAAGAATATCATGCTAAGAGAATGACCTTCCATAAAACAGTCCACTGAAACATTAACACCTAAACTGTGAGGGAATATTTTTCTACCATGTTGATGTGTTCTATTGTTAGGAGATAGGTTTGGAACAGAATTCTTATATTAAACTTTCTTGCAGACTGACTTTCATTGAAC
The DNA here is from genome assembly GCA_004026545.1 of Mormoops blainvillei. Classification (NCBI taxonomy): domain Eukaryota; kingdom Metazoa; phylum Chordata; class Mammalia; order Chiroptera; family Mormoopidae; genus Mormoops; species Mormoops blainvillei. The sequence continues at coordinate 110,777 of PVJD01005357.1, read as the reverse complement.
CTGGCTCTTCAGAGGAACACATGTCTTCATTGTGAGAGTCCATATACAAAAACCTGCCATTTCTGATGCTAGAAAACAATTAACCAGATCTGCAAGTATATAATCCAGACATCTTACCGTCGCATTAAAATAAAGTATGTTTATGAGAGGCAGCTGTGCTGTGGGGGAAAAGCACTATAACAGGAGAGAAAAAATAAACTAGGATTTGTCTTTAACAGGCTATACAACCTTGGGCAATTATTTAGCATTTCAGCCTTGATTTTCTCATCTATAAAATGGGGACAATATTTCTTTTTCATAAGTTAGTTGTAAAGTATAACTAGATGTCATATGTAAAATGCCTTTTAAAATATAAAATGCTATATAAATATAGAAATTATATAGATTTATGATAATTATACTTTATTATAGAATAAGAAGTATGTCCCCCCACACATAAAAATTCTCTGAGAAATTTCTTTGTTAAAATATAGCATGGAATAGTATGATTAGGAAGTAGCGGAACTCCTTCTGCAACTGCTTTCCCTGCTGAACTCTGGGAGCTCTCAGGGCAGCACTGGTCCACAGCAGACATCATAAATTGGCTCATGGAAGGAAAGGAGAGAGGGAGAGAGGGAGAGAGAGTCAGGAAGGAACAGAGGGAGTGAGAGAAAGAGGAGAGAGCCAATGAGGAAGGAAGGATTTTCGGAGGCTGTTAATAAAGGTCAATTTCAAAAGAATTCCATAGCAAAGGCATCCTGAGTAATGACAGTATCTCTGAAATTAATACATAGTCTTTGAAGGGGTCAAGGTTCACCTGGATGGTTATTTTCCAGTAAGATTGTTAAAAAAATGAGGTCACTATCTTCCAGTCACACCTCATTTTCTCCTTCAGGATATGCATCCATTGCATGTGAGGGAAATACTGAATTTATTCAACTTTGAATTTTCATCTTGATATAGCTGGCTATATATTTTGGCTGGCAAAAGCTGGCTCTTATGTGAGCCAAAATATTTAAAATATAAATTTCTGTTCCCTCCATACAAAAATGTACGGAGCTGAAAAACAAAAATTTTTGCTTACATACACGTTTCAGTGGTGCCCAAAACTGGCTGGTAGAAACAAGAACGCAGAGAACAAGCAACATGTATCTACTATTTAATCAAGTGAGCCACCAACATGGTTTGGCATATGTTGGTATTTTACAGTTCTGAATAACAGGTTTATCATCTGGTATGTATGTATTTAAGGGTAAAATAACACAAAAAATTTACAACATAATTGTAAGTGGAAAAAAGCAGCATCAGAGTTGAATACAGAATATAATTATTTCTATGTTTAAAAAAAAGGAGAAATACACAGAAATGCTAGTAACAAAAGGAATTAAATGAGTGGCAAGCAAAAAGCTCTCTCTTTCCTTCTTTTGGTTTTATAGCTTTCCCTTATTGGGAAGGTAGTGCTTTTGTAATAATGGTCTTAAAATTCCCAAATTATATAAAATTGTTTCAGTTAATGAATCCTGTGACTCTAATCTGTTACCAGTGTTACAGTCCTTAGTGTGTATTAGCACAGTTGCCTTCACAGCAACAAGAGGTTTATCTCATCTCTTGAAGCACCCCCTTCCTTGTGATTACTGGTTCCCCAAAGATCAGGGCTCCTTGTATTCCCTATGTGTCTGATACCCTGTATACAGTGGTACTGCTTATTGTCATTGGCAAAAGGGGGTGGGGGTACACTTTAAAAGACCCCGGCCTTCACGTTTCTTTTCCTTACTAGAGCTTCTCCCATTTCCTTAGAGGCACAGAGTAATGGAGCAGAGACCGGACTTACCGCGACCCGCTCACGTGCTTGTGTATGAAGTCAGCATGAAAACGTGGGACTAGAGGATCCTTTTCACCATGCACAATTAAGGTGGGGCACTGAACCAGGGGCAGCAAGTGCCGGCAGATGTTACCTGAAAAACAAATGCATGGAGAGTTGGCTTCAAGGTGACCATTTCACAAGGTAAGGAGAAGGCAAGAGCTGGGGCAAGTGGTACCTCTCTTCGGACCTCAGTGACCCAGATTTTAAACTGTGCTTTAAATTAGATGGGATGTGAGGGGGCCTTCCAGATCCAGCATTCTTTGGGTTTCCTTTTATGTCTCTCTGCTATTTAAAAAAAATTTTATTTTAAAACTCTATTAGTGAATAAGCAGTTTTGCCTGATTTAAATTCAAAATTCATATAAAACAGCAAGAAAAACAAATGAAAACCCACAACTCTTTATATTACATAGAGGCAGTTCCCAGTTTGCAAAACTACAGCAGGTGCTTGGTCACCTGAAAAGCTCCTCCTGGGAACCAATGTCGTAAGCGGCCCTTAGGGTTCCAGCTAGCCTTCAAAGCTTATGTACTGCAAATGAAGTTACAATTTACAGTTTCTCCTCATCCCTCCCACCTCTCTGAAATCCCTGACTAATATACTTTTGAAAGATTAGAAGATTCACTCCCAAGCACAGCAACATTTCTAAGTTCCTGTCCCCCGCCACCTCCCACCTGTGAAGTCTTTAGTGGTTCCTTAGCCACCTGAGTTTCGGCCTTCTCCTCTGGTCAAATAGGGATAAATTATAGTTCCCTGGGTGGCCAAGGGGCTAAAACAGATGCCATAATACCGGCTGGCACCCAGCAGGTAGTCCACAGAGTCAGCTCCTTCCCCCTCCTGCCTTCCGCTGCCTTCCCCTGCCCGGGTCAAGAAGAAAGCCTGGCAGCTCCGAGAAAGCTGAGAGCCAGCCCCGGGGGCGCCGTCCCCTTCTCTTCAGTTGGGGGTTTAAATGAGGTGACAGGTAGACCAGGGAAATACTTCTCTAGGTCTCTGAAGCTTCCTCCTCTTGTCCCTGAGATGACACACATCTGCCAACTGTATACTCAGATAATTAAAGATGGCATTACCGAGTGCGTACTATGTGTTAGGAGCTGTTCAAATTATTTAATGTGCATGAAACACTTATGGCAGTTACATGTTTTAACTCATTTAGTATGTACAATTATTTATAGATCAAGTACTTTTATGAAGCAGTTACCCTGTACTTGGTGCTGTACCAAAGCTGAACATACATAGCTCATTCAGTCCTCAGAGCAACTTTATGAGATAGTTACTAGTATCCCTAGTTCTCAGACAGGAAATTGCAGCTTAGAGCAGCTAAATGATTTGCCTGAATCCATTCTAACAGCAAGCCAAGTGGCAAAACCAGAGTGCGCACCCAGGCCTGTCTAACTCCAAATCTGTGCGATCCGCCCCTGTGCGAGGTCTGAGCATCCTTAAACTTGAGCGCGCGACCAGGAAAAAGGGCTCCTCTCGAATTAATTTGTACAGAGGGAGATAAGTAGTTCATTAACAATGTTGCTGTAAGATGATTGATGCACTGCTAGATCCTCTGTATTATGACATTTTTTACTCCCTTTTAAAAAAAGAAACATTTTTTTTATTAGAGTTTTAGGTTTACAGCAGAGCTGAGTGGAAGGTACAGAGATTCCCCACATAGCCACTGCCCCCAAACATGACCTGCCCCACTGCCAACCTCCTCCAGAGTGGTACATTTTTACAGTGAATGAACCTCCATGGACATATCATCATCACCCGAAGCCCATAATTTCCGTTAGGGTTTGCTCATGGTGTTGTATGTCCTGTAGGTTTCCACAAATGTATAATGACGCATATCTAGCATAGTATCATAGAGAGAGCATTTTCACTGTCTTGAAATTCCTCTGTGTGGCCACTCTAATAGGTGAAGAGTGGGATCTCATTGCTATTTGGTCCATCTTTCAGTTGGGTTGTTTTCTTATTGTTCAGTTTTAAGAGTTCTTTCTATATCCTGGATAACAGTCCTTTATCAGATGGATCTTTTGTAAATATTTTCTCCAAGTCTGTGGCTTGTCTTTTCATTCTTTTGACAGTGTCTGTTGCAGAGCACAAGTTTTTAATTTTAAACAAATATAGGACATATTTTTGAACTCATTTAATTCTGCTTCTACCTTTGGACAATCTGACATTTTCCCTACTCTCTTCAAGAAAACATAATAGTCTACATTTCACAAAGTTGCCTTCTTTAATGGAGAACTGCCTCAGACATTGTTTTAGAGCAATTTTTTTTGTTTACTTTAAAAGCCAAGGGAAACAGATTTCAGGGATCTATTGCTATGAGTGGGTATGGCATTTGAACAAGATATACTTGCTCTTTTGAACTTAAGCCAAGAAAGTAACATTGCCAAATGTCTTGTTCATTGTGAAGGTTTTGACAGATAGCTCATTCTGGAAACTATGAGTTAAGAGATCAAATTGGTCCTTTAATCACAATGATTTGATAGCTGAATGTGCTTCGAGATTAGATTTTAGCTACTCTCTATTCTTTCAGCAATTAAAAAAAGAAAAATGAGACATTGAAAATGTAAATATTTATATAAAATACTTTAAGAATTTTTCTTAAAGATGTTAATTCTTACTGTAATTGGAAATCATGTCAATTTTTCAGATAAAGACAGGGAGACATCACTTAGGGCTAAAGTTTTATAACCTAGTTCTGAAGATGGGAAAAGACCTGAACACTCTCTTCCTCATACTAATTCTGCTGGGGCTAATGGTCATGACAGAAAGTCCCTCCTTGTTTGTCTTAGGGTAACTTGTCTAAATGTGCAAAAAGAAAAAAAATATGGTATATGTTGCAGCTTGTTTTCCAATTACTCATTCTGAAATTAGAAAATAAAGGGTATTTGAGGCTTCTGGAGAATTATTTTGTCATCACACACAAAGGATTCAAAGGAAAAAAGAACAATCTGCTATTAAAGACTCAACATTATAAACCTTTATATTATATACAATCCGTCTCTAGTTGAAGGTGGATTTAATACATAAGAACTTGCATTGTATATAGTCACTAGTGTTCTCTGTTCATACATCAGGGTGTAGGGACAGTGGGTGAATGCATTAATCTCTCAGGAATTCTGGAACATCAGGGAAGGAACTCAAGCAACCTTTATAATCAGCAAAGGAACCATTAAATAGTTCATATAACCTACCATCTGGAAGATGTTTAAACTGTTTTATGCCATCCACCCACTTTTCACAGGTTTTTGCAAAGTAGTCATACCCATATAGGGTTTCTAGGGGCTTTCTGGCTTTCTCACTCCACTTAGAAACATCTCGAATACCTGAAAAACAGAAGTGTGAAAAGAATGAGTGTAGTGTCATACTAAAGTTTATCTTTAAATATTCCAAGCACAGTCCAGCCCAGGGCCATTGTTTGCTGCTGTGTCTGCCTAGAATGCTTCTCCAGGTTTCCAGGTGGCTCACTCCTCACTTCACCCAGGTCGGTGAGGTCTGGCCTTCCTGACCACCCTCCCTCCAGCTATTCTGCTTAGCACGTACCGCTACTTTGCAGTGTTTTCTGTGTCTGTGGCTGACTGTCTATCTCTCCACTAGGATGTAAGCCCCAGTGCAAGGGACGTGGCTTTGTTTTGTTCCGCACTGTACCCCTGGGGCCTAGACCAGTGCTTGGTACAAAATAGGCACACAACAAACTCTTACCAAGTGAAAGAAACTAGATCTGCATTTAATGCATTCTGTGAAAGGTATATGATAAAAAGGCATTCCTTTAATTAGGGTCGCCTGAGTAAGAGTGACATTATTTCCAAAAGAGCGTTTTTTGTTTGTTGCTGGATTGCATTTCTATACATTGAGAGATGCACACTAATTATTTATTTTAATTTCTGCTACTAAAGAAATATGGGTGTAAAAGGCAAATACTAACTTCAAACTATACTATAGAGGATTCACTATTAGAAAAGGAAATAATAGCTAAAAACCACCTTTAAAATAAGTAAACATATTCAATTACTTAGCCTAATCTTTTCCATACCTTTAATGCAGTGAGATAAAGATTCTAATCCTCCTGAGCATATTAAAAATTGCTCCTCTAGAGCTTTTAATACAGTGCTTATGCTACAAGGTACACCTTAAAGATAACATGACCTAATGATATGGATTCACACTGAACAATAAGTTAGCGTTCCAGACAGTGCCAAGCACCCGGCAAACACCTAATATATACTTAGTATACGGAAATAATGAAATGGAGAAAAAACTGCTACTTTACGACTATAACTGCCTTCTAGGGAAAGAAGATCCTATTATAGTGCCTGCCTTTCTTCTGTTGATTGGTTTAAATCTGCAGAGGTGTGCCCAGAATTGAATATAGAGGCTGAGGAGAGCTGAAATTCTCTGTGCAAAAGTGGAAAGACTTCAGAAAGGGGTGTAGAGAGGAACCTGAAAGTTAAGAGGTGGGAAAAGATTTGGGAAGAAGAAAAAGGAAAGTTGAAAGAAGGGGGAAGGGAGAGAGGTGCTAGTAAGATGGTGTAAAGATGGCCAGTTAAAAATTCTCTGTAGATGCAACACTACTCAGCTGTAAAAAAGAACGAAATCTTATTCTTTGCAACAGCATGGATGGACCTGGAGAGTATTATGCTAAGTGAAATAAACTGGTCAGAGAAAGACAAACACCATATAATTTCACTCATATGTGAAATATAATGAATAAAACTAGCAAACAAAATAGAAACAGACTCATACAGACAGAGAACAGACTGATAGCTGTCAGAAGTGGGGAGGGAAGCTAGGGGGCTGGGTGAAAAAAATAAAGGATTAAGTTAAAAAAAAAACTTCATAGACACAGACAACACTATAGTCACTATAGTGATTACCAGAGGGAAAGGGGAGTGGGCAGATTTTTTAAAATAAATTTTAAAAATTTCCCTGTAGATATTTCTACTTTTGGTTATATAGCAGACTACACCCTCTGAAAGGTCCTCTTACAGTGGAACAACTAGATCTTTATAATACATAGTTTTTGTTGCATTGTTAGAGTTGTAGTAATTAATGAACTAGAGTATGAGTACGTGTGTGTGTGTGTGTGTGTGTGTGTGTGTGTGTGTAAAAGAAGGCAAACCTTGAAAAGAGAACAAAGAATGACAAGCCTACTGAAAGGCAAGGCTCTTTTGGGGGAAATGTGACAATTTGCTGGGGTTGGGAGGGTAGAGCTGAACCTCAGATACCTGAGTTAAGCTGAGGTGAAAATGGCCCTGACCTGGTCTGACCCTGTGGTTCCCAAGAGCAGTGAATGCACATCCTTGGTGAAGGAAAGTAATCTCAACGATGCTCATTGGTTTTTTGTTTATTTCCAAAGTAAGAAAAAGCAAATATTCGCTTCTCATCGAAAATCACAAAACAATCAGAATCTTTACAAAACTAATGGGAAAAAAAAACTAGAAAACTGGAAGAGAAAGCTTTAAAAATTATGCAGAACACCACACCAAGAGATAAGAAGATGAGCAAGAGATAGGGAAGCTGGAAAGATAAGGTCTACAAAGTCCAATCAGTCCCAGAAAAGTAGGAAAGAAGGTGAATGCAAGACATGCAATATTTGAAAGGAACAGGCAAGAATGTTTTTCAGAAGTGATAAAAGATAAGCATTCACAAAAAAAAAAAAGTAATCCGAATAAGAGAAATAAAAAGAAGCCACACTTAGAAACAGAATATTAAATCAGCAATATATCAAAGAAAAACAGAAAATCTGAACAACAGGCAAAGATAAGACACATCACTCCAGAGGGAGGAAAATTAGACTGACAAAACTTCTCAACAGCAATTAAGGAAAGCAGAAGACAGTGTAATATTTGAGAAAATAATTTTCCACTTCTATTTGTATTCTTAGCCAAATAATCTTTCAAGAATGAGGGTGGGATAAAGCACCTCTTGGGTAACAACTGAGTGTGCTATTACCAGACCTGCCCTTAAAGGACTTCTAAAGAATAACTTCAAGAAAGAGAGAGAAGGTCTTAGAAGAAATGCCTACGATGAAAGAAGGAAAGGTGAGCAAAGTAACTGACAGTTTGGTAAATGTGAAAACAAATAAAACTCGCTAAGCTAATGAGAAAATAAAACATTGTAATATTTCCTTACTTTAAATTAAATAGTTCTGTCCATAAAGAAAGCAAAAGACAAGCCATACAATACAAGCTATACAACATAACTACTAACACAACTACTAACCAGCAAAGAGTTAGTAATCAGATTATTAAAAAACAAAAACCCCTCTGTAAACCAAATAACACTGAAATAATATTGGGAGTGTTCTTGTATATTGTTACACCTGATAAGGTATACCTGTTAAATATACCATACTACATGTATAATTATTACAAAATAAAAATTTAAAAATCAATAAAAAGAAATGGAGTTCTAGACAAGATGGAGGCATAGGTAGATACGCTTTGCCTCCTCACACAACCAAAAGAAGGAAACAATCAATTTAAAAACAAAAAACTACCAGAACTGCCAGAAAATAGAACTGTATGGAAGTCTGACAACCAAATAGTTAAAGAAGAAACATTCATCCATGCTGGTAGGAGGGGTGGATATGACGAAGTGGGGCAGAGAGGACTCACAGCAAGGTGGTGATTGGCAGACCAGGTGTCCCACATTCATGTGCAGGTAAACCGGGAGGAACAACTAAGGAGCAAGACAAACCATGCAACCTGGGGTTACAGCTTGGGCAAAATAAAGCGTCAGAACGACTGGCTGTAAAAACCTGTGGAAGTTGTGATAGCAGGAGAAACTGACAGTCTCTTGAAAGTAGGGTGAGAGTCAAGCAAGTGTTATTGTTCCCTCTCTGGCCCCTCCCACAGATACAGAGCCATGACACAGCAAAATGGGTTGCCCTGCCTTGGGGAATACCTAAGGCTACCCCCCTTATGGGATAACAGGAGCACCAAGACAAATAAATAAGGCCCAAATGAAAGAACAGATCAAAACTCCAGAAAAACAACGAAGCGATGAAGAGATAACCAACCTATCAGATACAGAGATTAAAACAATGGTAATCAGGATGCTCACAGAAATGACTGAGTTCAGCTGCAAAATAAAGATGTGAAAGCTATACAAAGTGAAATAAAGAAAAATATACAGGGAACCAAAAGTGAAGGGAAGGAAACAGGGACTCCAATCAATGATTTGGAGCAGAAGGAAGAGATAAACATTCAACCAGAACAGAATGAAGAAACAAGAATTCAAAAAAGTGAGGAGAAGCTTGGGAACCTCTGGGACAAGTTTAAACATTCCAACATCCAAATCATAGGGGTGCCAGAAGGAGAAGAAGAAGACCAAGAAATTGAAAACATAGTTGAAAAAATAATGAAGAACTTCTGAAAACTGGTGAAAGAAATAGACATATAAGCCCAGGGAGCTCAGAGAGTCCCAGACGGTCCCAAGGAGGAACACACCAAGACACATCATAATTAAATTACCCAAGATTAAAGATAAGGAGAGAATCTTAAAAGTAGCAAGAGAAAGGCAGAGAGTTACCTACAAAGGAGTTCACATAAGACTATCAGCTGATTTCTCAAAAGAAACCTTACTGGAAAGAAGGGGCTAGAGAGATGTATTCAAAGTCATGAAAGACAAGGACCTACAACCTAGATTCCTCTATGCTGCAAAGTTATCATTTAGAATGGAAGGGCAGATAAAGTGCTTTCCAGATAAGGTAAAGTTAAAGGAGTTCATGAAAACCAAGCTCTTATTATATGAAATGTTAAAGGGACTTATCAAGAAAAAGAAGATCAAAACTATGAACAGTAAAATGACAGGAAACTTACAACTATCAACAACTGAACCTAAAAAAATAAAAACAAGCTAAGCAAACAACTGGAACAGGAACAGAATCACAGAAACGGAGATCACATGGAGGGTTATCAGTGGGGAGGAGGAAAGTGGAGAATGGGGGCAAATGTATAGGGGATAAGAAGCATAATTGGTAGGTACAAAATAGACAGGGAGAGGTTAAGAATAATATAGGAAATGGAGAAGCCAAAGAACTTATATGTGTGACCGATGGACATGAACTAAGGGGTGGGGCAGTGGGGGGAAATGCTAGAGGGAATGGGGCTACAAGGTGGAATGGGATAAACGGAGAAAAATGAATGCAACTATAATAGCATAATCAATAAAATATACTTAAAAAAAGAAATGATATGATTTAGATAGAGTACAGAAGAAAAAACCCCAGTGGTCTTAAACACATAAAAAGATTCTCAACCCTACTAGTAATAGAAAAATGCAAATTTAGGACCCCCCCCCAATAAAATACCAAAATACCATTTTATACCCCTTTGACTGGCTAAAATTAAGAAGTCTGATGATTCCAAGTTTTTTGAGGATCTAAGTTAAGGTATCTCTTGTGTTGCTGGTGGAAGTATAAATTTATTAGTTGCAAAACAAGCTGTCACTTATAATGGGGTATGTTTGTATTCCACAATACTCAGCAATTTCATATATCCTCGAGAGACACTGTTACTCATATGCCTCATAGGACATATATACAAGAATGTTCATAAAAACACTGGAAGTAGAACTGCGCGTTGATAAAAGAAAGGGAAAATGAAATGCAACATGTTTGCTCAATGAAATACGATGCAGCAACATCAAGAATGAATCTCAGAAATACAATGTTCAGTGAAGAGTGTATCATAGAAGATGAGCTACAGTATGAAATTACTTTGTGTAACTCAAATTCTATAATAAATTATATAATATATAATAAAAATATGTTTAATTTATTTATGATTTATATACCTATTACTATACATTAATATATAATTTTAATATATTTTATATATTTTAAATTTATATATTTCATAAATTTTTACAAAACAAAGAAAGTGCCCTATGGTGGGAAGGCCAAGCTCTTTCAAGAAACAAATTGGCTGATGTTCAGTATGGAGATACTTTTCTTGCTAAAATGTGAATTCCTCTACTTGGGACAGCAAGAGATCATTAAAATGAATTAACTCATAGTCCAGGTATTGGAGCAAGTGGTATCTACTACGGGAATGTAAAGTCTAGGGCAAAACCTTAGACTCCCAGAGGAAACATTACCTAAATCTCAAGGGACAGGGCAATCCGGCTGCAGCGGAGGCGAGCCAGGTACTCATATCAAGCACCGTGGTTAATAACATGGGCTGGGAAGTCATACTGCCTACATTTGAATCCCAGCTCTTGCACTTACTAGCTCTGAAACCCTGAGCAAGTTCCTTAACTTCTCTGTGCTATAGTTTCCTTATCTGAAAAGTAAGAATTATAACAACACTATGGGATAAAAGCAAATAAGTGAGACATGATATGTGCTAACAACAGTCCCTGGCATATTGCAAGCACTCAAAAATATTCTATGTAATGCCCTGTCTGGATAGCTCAGTTGGTTAGAGCGTCATCCCAGTACGCCAATGTTTCTGGTTTGTTGTTCCACAATAAGTCGATGTCTCTGTCTCTCTCTCTCTCTCTCTCTCTCTCTCTCTCTGTCTTCTGCTTCCTCTCTCTAAAATAAAAAATTAAAATTAAAAATATTGTCTATATTTATATATTTACTTCTGTCCTCTTTTTTCCAAGAGGAAGCCAGTTTATACAAATGCATAATTTCCACCAAAAATGAGTAGTAATTATGTTTCATAGCTAAGTTCTTAAAATAGTCATTTGAATCAAACTGTTTGCTGATCTAAAACAACTACTTTCTATCCAAAAATAAACTGATATATTTCTTTTTGAGCATTTAATTTGTGGTAGGCACTGGAATCTTAATGAAGAAAACATTCATTCACTCATCATTAATTAGTGAGTTAGTCCAGTGAACATTATCTGAAATCTGCTGAGTGTTAGTCACAACAGATATAAACTTGAGTAAGATGCGGTTTCTGCTCTTCAGTCAAGGGCTGGTAAACAACCATGGTATTAGAGGTACTCAATGTCACGGGAGAGGATGGTGGAGGACAGAAGAGGGTTCCTGAGCTCAAGGGAGTGGCCGTGGTGGTGGCGGGGCTCCCTAGAGGATACACTGCTGTGTTTAAGTCTGTGAGAACAGAAGTCAGCAAGCAAATAAAGGAGTAGGAGCAGCATGTGCAGTAACACAGAGGCTGAAAAATTTGCTACTTGCAGATCTTCAGGGATTTTCAGGTGGCTGAAGAAAAAGATGAGTGTGTAGCAGTGGGGAAGACAAAAGTAGTAGGAGATAGACCTAGAAAGACAGAAGGTCCTGGGTCACTCAAACTCTGTGAGGAAAGTTGAGAAGTCTGAACTTACTTATCCAGAAAGTCATGAGAGATCTTGAAGGATTTTTAAGTAAGATCTAATGACATTTAGGCTTTACAAAATTCCTATCAGAGCAGTGTGGAGAGGAGGTTGAAAGGAGGTAAAAATGGGGACTGGTTAAAAAGGTACTGGAGACTGATGAGGGTCCGGACTTGAAGCCTGGCAGGAAGAATGGAAAGGGAAGATGGATTGCAGGTAGAGCAAAGGAGGAATGCAAGAAGAATGAAGAGGGCTAGATGACTATGTGAACGCTTGGTCACTAATGTCAGACATGAAGTGCCACCTCCGAGCCATGTCATCATGGAAGGTTTTTTCACTTCTTCGATCATCTAAAAATAGGCTCAGTAATAATTAATTTACAGACACATCATATGGGACAAAAACATTAGTTCATAGCAGGTATTCAATAAATATTAATTTTAAAATATTATTTTGTGGAAGAAATAGCATATTCCATTGGGAATCATTTACCAAGATAAGAAATTTAGCAGGTAGAATTTAGCAGGTTTGTGAAGGAAGACTGAGTTCAATTTTACACATACGGAATGGAAGGTACGTTCAGTGGGTCAACCAGATAAGAAAATTGAATAAAAAACTGACTACCTGGGATCTGGGAGTTCAGTGAAGCCAAGGGATGACTGAACTTACTTGGGTATAAGCCCGAAAGGGGAGCAGAGTGCCAAGGATCGCATTTGGGAGACCCCAATGTCGCAGGGCTCAGCAGAGAAGAGTAGGCTTGTGTCAATGCCAGAAAAAACCAAAGATAGGAGAAAGAAGTTGAGAGATGATGGAGGCAGGAACTTCAAGGCAGGAATTTTCAAGAAGGGGTCAGATCAACATTATACACATCATATGTGTATTTTCAAATGCTGTAGAATGACCAGGGAACCAGAGGGCAGTAAGTGTCCAATGGGTGTGGTAGCACAGAGGCACTGTTTTCTCCAGACTGTGGGTCAGAAGCCGTCTTAGCACCAGTTAAGGAGAGACTGGGCAGATGTTATAACATGTATGCCATTGGACTTTCAGAAGAAGAGAACAATATTGACAAAGAAAAAAATATCTGCTAGAATAATGATTACAAACTCCCCAAATCTGGTGCTCGGAAGTACACAAAGCAAAAACTAAAAGGAGAAAGAGACAAATCCACAATTATATCTGAAGGTTGAAACATTTCTCTCATCATTACTGGTAGAACAAGTAGACAAAAATAAAAAAGGATATAGAAGGCCTGAACAAGATCACCAGCCAACTTCATCTAATTGACATTGACAGAACACTCCACCCAACAGCAGCATAATACATATTATTTCCAAATGAATGTAGAACATTTACTAAGTTAGACCATATTCTGGGATAGAAATCAAATTTAAAAGAATCAAAATCATACAAAGTATGTTTTCTGAACATTAAGGAATTAAGCTGGAAGCCAATAACAAAAAGGTATCTGAGAAAACCCTAATATCTGTAAATTAAATAATATTTCTAAATAGCCATGGGTCAAAGAGAAAGTCTGAAGGAATAATAGAAAATATTTTAAACTGCATGAAAATACAACATATCAAAATTTGTAGGATGCAGCCAAAGCAGTACTTAGAGGGAAATTTTTAGCATTAACTTTTTATATGAAAAAGAAGCAAGTTCTAAATCAATAATCTAAGTTTCTACTTTAAGAGATTAGCAAAAAAAGCAAATTAAAACTCAAAGCATTCAGAAGGAAGAAAATAATAAAGAGCAGAAACAATAAAACTGAAAATAAGAAACAACAGAAAGAAATTCATAAAACCAAAATTTAATTTTTTGAAAAAAAATCAATGAAATTAATAATCCTCTAGTTAAACTTGTCAGGATAAAAAGAGAGATGATACAAATTATCAGTTTCAGGGAACAAAGAAGGGATATCGCTGTAGCCCTTATAAACTTTTAAAGATTAATAAAGGGGGAAAAAAGAGTAATAAGGGAATACTGCAAACAACTCTAAAAGAATCCACTGGCTTTGGCAACAAAAAGGTCATACTTATCTCAGTGAGAACAGTTTCAGTATGGGCCACAGCGGGGGATGGACCAGAATGCGCTGGAGAAGGGACGAGAGGAGAATGTGTAGAAGCAGAGAGTACAGACAGCTCTTTCAATAGGCTGTGGGAAAGGACAAAAAATGGTAAGGCAGTAACTATAGGTAAGAAAGAACCTTTTGGAGGAGGAACCATTGCCCAAATTATAGGCTGAGAGGAAAGCTCCAGGGAGAAAAGTCAATAATAGAGGAGAGGGAGAGAGAACCAGAGGGACCTAGAGACAGTGGGAGGGAAAGGACCAGAAACAAAGTGGCGCGGCTTACTTTGCATAAGACAGACACTCTCCTCGGAACCAGGTGGGGATGCAATAAGGACAGGTAGGAGTACTGACGAGGATTGGTAACTAAATCAGACTTGTTATTCCAGAGTTTCCTAGTTCTTTACCGAAGAGAAGGATTGTCAAGAACTAAGATTCTACAAGAAAACATTGCTATTAAATGTTTTATAGCTAATAAATGCTATTAAATGGGTTTCAGACCCCATTTAACCATTTCTGCAAATGACCAGAGAGTAAATATTTTAGGCTTTGTAGACCAAGAGGCAACATCAAAGATATTATGTAGATAAAGGAGAGAAACTTCTGATTTACCTTGCCCTAATTATCTGGAGTAGGCCATCTGGGAGCCGAGAGAAACACACCCAGAACAAAAAGCTACTGGCCTGCAGAGAAAGGGTCCTGGTGGGCCAGGCCAGCATGTGGTGGTGTAAGGGTAGCCCAGGTCAGTTTCACTTTGTGCCCCAGATCCTGATGTACCCTTCTCTCCTCTTAAGGGCCTGGCAGTCTCAACCTGGGCAGCCTGCTGGAGGCTAAGCAGCTCCTGAATTGCCAACCAAAATTCCATGTCTGGATGCCCAGTTATAACTAACAGCTGCCAATGTGTAGGTGGCCACCAGTACAGGCCCTATTGGCCACACTGGGAGTGGAGGAGGAAGTGGGGTGAAGAGGGACACCCAATATTGATCTCCAAAACTCACTGTGCTAGCCTTCTAGACGGGCGCCTGGGCCTTACAAAAACAGATGGCAAGCTGGATTTAGTCCATAGGGCCCTGCTCCTGGGTCTCTAAAAACTTTGAAAATAAGTGTGAAGGACAACCTTAAAAAATGTGAATAGTACAAAAATTCTTCATCAAAATATAAGGTTTCATATTTGAATACAATGTTCCCTTGTGCACTCGCATTATTTTAAATGAGGTTATGTAAATAACACTTCACATCAAACTCCTCCTTCTTTGATCTTCACTATCAGTAGTGGAAAATGTAAATACTAATTTAGCCCTTTCCTGAGTCATAAAAGTATTGCTTCTGGAAAGAGAAGGCTTTGAAACACAGGATGATTACATTGTTTTATTTTTCGGAGAAATTATTCTTCCTACCTTAGACTTGAGAACTAGAAGAGGATGAAATATGTCTTGTAAGTACATATCAAAATGAGAATTAAAGGGGAGCCCTGACCAGTGTGGCTCAGTTGGCTGGGCGTCCTCTTGGCAAAAGTGAAAGGTCACCGGTTTGATTCTGGTCAGGGTCCCTGCCTGGGCCGTGGGTTCAGTCCCTGGTTGGGGCACGCACGAGAAGCAACTGATTGATATTTCTCTCCCACATCAGTGTTTCTCTCTCTTTCTTCCTCCCTTCCTCCTCTCTCTACAAATAAAGAAATTTATACACACACACACACACACACACACACATGCACACACACACACACACACACATATATATATAAAGAAAGGGGAGAGGGAAGAGGAGGATGTTACTTGTTAATGACATCTTCAGGTCATGGAACCTACCCTGATAAATCCTTTCATCTTCCTCAGTCACATAGGCATTGGCTCCCCAAACCACCATCTTGTGGATGTAAGACGGATATTTTGCAGCTGCAATGAGTGCTGTTATACCGCCATCACTCCACCCCAGCAAAGAGAACTTCTTAAACTTCAGTGTCTGTGATAAATACAATGAAAGCACAGCATGGGTTATTGCTCCTCTCTGTTAAAAGAACCCAATAATCGATAATTAACATAATCAATACAACTGTGGGGTTTGGAGTATCAATTGGCAATTAATGAAAAATCCTAGAGTTCACCATTTGATGACAAAAATGTTTTCCCTCAACTAGCTTAGTGTAAATATAATTGTTATAAAAACTTAAGTCCACAGTATGGTTTCAAATATTGAAGGACTGCTTCGCATTGGATAAAATCTCAAGGAACTGGAAATAATGGAGATCGGCCGTCCTTGGATGTGACAAATGAAGGTGCATGTGCATGCACACCTGAGCAAAGACTTCGAGAACAGCTGTGTAGAGGAGAAAGGGAAATGGATGAAACGAAGTCACTGCACCTGGTAAAGTGACTCACTGTAACATGGTGAGGAAGTGGCTGGAGGAAGTCTGAAAGAGATTGGTGTCACGGAGAGGTTATGTTAGTCCTGGGGTGAATCAACCAGGCTCTGAAAATGTGTTTCATAGAGAAAATGAAAAAACATTACATCTGAAAGATGCTCTCTAGAGGTAAAAATTAAGTAACTGGGAAAATTAAGTTAAAGAATTGGGATAACTACTATGGATAACAACTTGGTGCTACCTGTAAAATGAAGCTGTGCGTCTTCTATAACCCCATGAGCCATCTCCTAAATGTGTAAAGAACTCTTACACATGTGCACCAGGAGACGGGCCCAGGATGTCCAAAGCAGCATTGTTATGGTAGCAAAAAAATAAGAACTAAAATGTCCATGGACAACAGAATGTTCACTGCACAGTTGTTTATAATCACCAAAAAAGGGCAACTTAAAAATTAAGTTACTGCTGTGGCAGAGTGGCTCAACTGGCTGGAGCTTTCACTCGTTTATCAAAAGGTTGCGGGTTCGGTCCCCCTGGTTGGGGCATGTACAGGAGGCAACTGATGGATGTTTTGCTCTCACATCAATGTTTCTCTCTCTCTCTCCTTTAAAAATCAATAAACATATCCTCTGGTGAGGTTAAAAAGATTAAGTTATTTATCTACCATTAGAAGAGAGGTGAAATACGATACAGTACCTCCGTACAATGAAGTACTATGCACCCATTATAATACTGATGTAAACTTTTATTTATTGACATGGAAGTATCCCCTTGACAAATTGTTCAGTGAAATAGTAAGTTGGAAAAACAGGAGGTACAGTATCATGCCATCAATATAAAAATGTGTATTAACATATGTAGTATGACTGATGAGAAAGACAGGACCTCAAAGTCTTGGTGGTGGTATCTCTACATAGTTGGATTGTGGGATATTTCTACTTTCCTCTTCATATGTATTTGAACTTTTTAAATTTTCTATAGGAATCTCATGGTATCGCCCTTGTAGAAATAAAAAACAAGAACAAAATAAATGAAGACATGCCCAGCCATCCTCTCTCCCTTCGCCTCTTCCCTAAGAGACCCACCTTCATCAAATCAACAGCATCTTTTGCATCCCTTTCAAAAAAGTCCCCTGAGAAATCTCGATCTGGGGGTCTGGAATGTCCATATCCTCGAGGATCCCAGGCAACCACTGTGAAGAGCTTCTTATTTAGGTTTTTAATCTGAGGTCCAAAATCAGTTTCTCCACTTCCTAAAAACAGCGATTTGATTAATTCAGGTGAATGCTTTCATTGTTTCAAACACATTACTGTAAAATAATAAATAATTACAATCTTAAAACAAAGCAAATAGTTTCTACTCAAAGTCAGACATCAGATTGTAATCAGCAGAGCAGCCTTGCAAACCACAATCCATTTACTGGGAGGCTGGCTCCCTTTCCCTGGGGAGCTCAGATCTGCCTCTTGTGGCCCCCTACTGGCTACTTTGAGAAAGACAGATGCCCTGGTCCTGCATTGTTACTAAAGTCCTTCACTTTTGGTATCTCTTCAGCTTCATCTTCCTTTAAAAAATAAATCATGAAACTGCACAGAAATAGACTTACTGATATAATATGCTTCTGGGTTTTTTTTTTTTGCTTTTCTTTTTTTAAGTGACTATTACAAGTGAGAGAGATTCCAATATCTGTAGACAAATTTATGAGATTTGATCCAAGTTATTCAAAGTAGAATTCTAAAATCCCAGATGTTTTTGTACTAAGCTAACGTGAATAGCCCAGAAGAGTTTTGGGGTGTTATAACTAGAAACTAGACAGTTAAACACAGAAATGATTGGGGGAGTAGAGTGTAAAAAAAAACCAAATTAGTTTATTTCATTAAAAAGTTACAGAACGGCATATGTTAACAAGTCAGTGGTGGACTTGACTGGGAGTTCCCAGCCTGCCCACCACCAGTCATGGTCACTGTGGGCACACACACGTAGGTCTCTCTCATGTGTTGTGCTCACGCCCACTCAAAGCAGTGTGCAAGGCCAATTTCTCAAAAAGCCCAGTCCAGAGGCAAATCAGCACTTTGTTGTTAAGGTCTGCTTGGTTTTGGAGGACTCATAGCTCAGACCACAAAGCGATACTAAACATCTTGCTTGATAAACTAGCTATTATTAGAAAATGTCTTTCAAGATGGTATGGTATCATTTGACAGTAGCCTTGTTCTGACATGATATGCCTTTCTCAGCATCAGGTAAATCAGGCAGAAAACTCAAGCTAAAAACCTAAATGGATCTCAAGCTCATGCCCACTGCTCTTATGGTTCCTGAACCGGAGGGACTGGCCATGGGACTACCGTGGGGGGCCAGGAGGTGAGAAGGCAGGAAAAGGAAACCGTCTAGCTCAAGATCAATTTCAGAAATAACAACACTTGCTTCCTAGCACACAGCTATACATTTGAAGGCTAGTGCAAAGAATACTAAAACCTTAAAATTTTTATTTTAAGAGACAGTTGCCAGTATATGACACTGGGGAGGGAAACACATCAACATTGGTTACCTGTAGAGAGGAGAACTGGGTGCTGGGGGGATTTGGAGAGGTAATCTCACTGTTTGACTTTTTGATTTTTTGAATCAGGTTAATGTTTTATATAAACAAAAATTAAATTGTCAAGTTTTTTTATACCTGGATAACAACTGCAATCTGAAATAATGGAAATTCAAGCTGATAAATTATTCATTGCTTCTCAGATAACTTTGGCTTGACATCAGCTATTGGATTAAATGTCCTCCTTCATTACATAGCTTAAAGAAAAACAGAAGATGCTAAATACTGTCTAGACAAGGATGCCTCAGTGGCTACGACGGTACCATAATCAGCTGAGGCTCAGCCAAGTGGAACCATCAGGTAACTGAAAACTTTTAAGAGAAAGAAACAACTCATAAGGAAATAAGTATCTATTGGTATTATTTAACTAAACAAAACAACTCAATGCTAAAACCCTTAAACCCAAATTTGAGATGTCCTGGGATCACTGGAAAATTTCCTCCTGAACTTTCTACATCTAAACTATTTATCTGTAAAATGAGATTGAGATTCAGCTGCCTTTACTATACTCCATTCATACCAATCTGATTTTGATTTTCAAAAAGTCTTTAAGGGCAGTTTTGCTCTTAGCTCTTACTTTGATTGGACACATAGTCCACCACAAAGGGCTGTCAATCCATCTTTCGGCACCGAAAGTCTCCCATCTGGGAAAAGCCTTAAATCCATGCAATCTGGGATGCCTGGTCACCCATTCATCTTTTGTCTTCATCTATCCCTTCTTCCCACTCCCCTTTCTTTGACCCCTATCATCCTCCCAAACTGTACGCAACTAACTACACAGTGTACTTGCATGGGGAAAACAAAGTATTTAAAGGAATAAAACAACACATATAGCAGGTTATCTTTCTAACTCACCTAACATTAATTGCAGCAAATATTACTTAAAGCATTTCCATGAAGCGTGAAAATTAATAATCAGAATTTGGCAACTATATCGTGAAAGCATCACAGATTACACAGCATGCAAGAGAATTCCATTAAACCTTCCAGACCCAACATTCCAGGAAGCAGCAAGACTGCATGCTCGCCCTCTCCGGTCTGCTGATAGTGCAGGTGGACACCATTCACAGCCACTTTGGCAGAGGTTACTGAGGTACTAGAAAAGAAAAACCCCATCCCCAAAGAAAAATTATTATTTAGCAGCACCAATGTAATAAGACAACACTGCCCTTCTATAGACACGAGCCGGTTCCAGTACCCTTTCCAGGCTTCTCAGACTATTTTCATTTGTGCTTCAGTTTTCCAAGCCTAAGAAAGGACATGAGTTTGTATCTTCCTCACTAGACTATAGATCTGGACTGTGTCTTCACATTTGAATATCTTACAGCACAGCTCAGAGCTTACGCTACTGAAGTACCGAGAGGCTTGCTCAAATCAATGGCCACACAGACCCAGAGGCATGTGCCTGGTGCGCTGGAAGCCAGTAGCACCAAAGTGCAGGTTGGCGTGGGAGCGGCACACAACGGAACATGAGGGTGAGCATCAGCAGCACAGACCCGGGGCCATCATCTGAACATCAGCAGGTCTAGAGGACCGGCCTGCACCTGCAGCTGCCTTGGCAGCATTCCCAAGGATGAGACGGAGCTCACGGATCCACAGGGAGGGTTTTGACCTCAAGGCTTTCTTTTAGGCATATGATTTCTCACATTCTCTAGCCAGCTACGGCAGGGCTGTAGTTAGGAATACCTGTCTGCTCTGACATGGCCAGGCTGTTTTTTAAGATGTTGAAATATTCCTGTGTTGATTGTTGAATAGCTGGGTGCATAAGCTCTCATCTCAAGAGCCTTTCCCTTGCCACCAGCCTTCCTTGGCCCAAAACTTCCCATGATGCAGCATCCAACAGCACAAGCTTGGTATGGAGAGGATCTCGGGCCAGGGCTACTGCCAGGGTCTATTCTGACTGTACTCGTGCCATGCCAGATTTCTGTTCTTTTTTTTTTCTTTTTTGTAAATCAGTTTTTATTTTTACTTTTTGAGGATCTTTCCCTTTTTTATTTTCTTTTTTGCTCTATCCCCCCACCTCTTATTCCTCATGCCCTAAAGATTTTTGAGGGGCTCCCTTCCTTGTTTGTAAAAGTAATTTTGTACAGTCGGGATGTTATGTACAATAAGAAGACCCCCACACACAACTTTGTCAATGTCCAAGCCAGAGAGCTGTCATGGCTGGGTGTTGCTGTCTTCACCTCTCCAGAGACCCAGGAGTCAGCTCTTGAGTCACTGGCTTAAACAGGCTTCCCTTCCTTCAGCTTTTATGATCTTTTTTTATGCATATATATTTTTTTAAAACCCTCTAATTTCCTTCTGCACTTTGTTGTATCTATGCTTTGATTCTCCATTACAAATTTCTTTTTTTAAATTATTATCCCTATCCCATATTCTTTTGGTTGCCTAATAATATAGAAATAAAACCAGGTAGTTGAGAGTTGGGCATGATTGCCACTCAATGTCAGAGAAGGGTTATTAAGACAGAAGGTCTTGAAGGCAGTTTTAGAGAGACAGAGTGATCATTTCAGGGTTGGGTAGAGGTATTTGGAGAAGAGTGAGAAAGTAGCATTTAAGATAAACTCCCAAAAATATGGAGGGAGGATGATTCTAAAAGAGGAAATAGTGTGATCAAAGGCACAGGAGCGAGGGACACAGGTGGGGATGAGGCAGCATTCAATCTGGCAGGGGTGTGGGGGAAAAAGAGGGAGCGTATTTTGAGGCTGAATCATGAAGGTGTTTGCAGCTAAGGGGAAGAAAAAGTCTCTTAGAGCACTGTCATCAGCATCCTGTAGGTGATCCCACCACAGACACGTGCCATTATCACGGAGGCGGCCAAAACCTTTCATCAGTCACCAGTTTGGGGAAACGGGACAGAGGACCACTTACAAACAAAAGCAAATCAATTTCAAACATAAGAAAAAAAGTTTTATTTAAAAAAGCAACACTTATTGAATGGTTTATTTTCACATAAATATAATCGAAATGGGGGTAGCATTTTTTCTGCAGCTTATCAAGGGGCCACATAGAAGGCAGGCAGGCAGGTCTCAGATAAACAGTTACATGTGGTGGAAGAGAGTCAGTTGCAGATACCAGGCCTTGAAGGGCCCTGACATGTGCTTATTACTTGAACCACATTCAAGATACCAAATTTTCCAAACTCTCAGGTAGGAAAAGAAAGGAAATTTCAGGAACTTGACAGCACAAAAATAAATGCCTTTCCTTAGGCTGTCAATTTGTCTTTTCCACTACTTTCTGCCTCCTAATAATTGCTTCTCTAACCCAGGTGTTCTTAAGCAGGTATGTTCATTAGAATTACCCGTGAAGAGTGAAAAATACACCTGCCTAGGACAATCCTGGGAGACCATCATTCAGTAACTGGGGTAAAACCCTGGCATGTACTTTCTAAAGTGCCAACACACTATTGCACTATTCTTACATTCATTCATTCGTTCATTCATAATTTCCTGAACATCTACTTTGGACACTCCATGTTGCTTGGAGGCTGGCAGGAAGACAGATAAGGAAACCTGCAACTAGCAGGTACTATGCAGTTTGCCAAGTATTATGACAGAGGAGTCGGGGGTATAGGAGACCTTGGGGGTGTAGGTGGCAGACATCAAGTTCGCCATGCCTTCACCAGCATCTACATGGTGAACCTGATGTCTGCTCCTACTTAGCTCCTTTTTAGAACATTTCCTGCCTCCCATTATATCAGTGGGACTCAAACTTAGATTTGAATCATCTGGCAAAACTTTCCTTAAGAGCCTAATATACTTTCATTATGATTACAACTATGCATTTTTTAGTGTTTCTTTTTTCTTTCTTTCCTGGCAAATTTAAATCTCTAGATGCCCAGGCTGCACTAAATCAACATCTCTGGGGTGGGATCCAGGAATCTGTATTTTTCTAAATCCCCAAGAGATTCTAATAGGTAACCCAGGTTAAGAACTACTGGACTGAGTTCATTTCTTGGAGGAAAAAAAAAAATCCTGTCTCCCTTTTAAAAACAGCCTGTAGAAAGCCATGCTCAGCTAAAAGAGCCTTTGTCTTACCTCATATTTGTCCTTGACTCCTTTTTTCTTTCTTTCTTTCCTTTTTTTTTTTGGTGGGAGGCTGGACAATTTTGTGACAGGAAAGAAGGTCAGGAGCAATATAACGTCAATCAGTTCCTGACTGAGTGGGCTGAACTACACCCCGCAAAGAGGAAGAGTTTACCGTGGGGGGAGGTAAGAATGTATAAATAATTAAACTAAATGACTTTAAATTAAACTAAATAATTGACTCTGCTAAGAGCTGTATCATCTCATTCATTTTGCCATATGATGTGCATTATACTTACCAAATGTTACCACTGAGGAACCTGAGGATTAGAAGGTTCAGGAAATTTGCCTCAGTCACGCTGCCAGTAAGTCAGAGTGAGCATCTGACTGTCTGACCCCAGAGCCTTTGGCACTTTTTACACTTTGTTTAGAAATAAATATGGGAGCTATTAGGATACAGCTTCAGTTTGAAAGTTGTACATATTCTCTGTATCTTATATGTGTAGCTATTTCTTTTGTATATAATTTTCCAAAGTAACCACTGGCTACAATAAAGCTAAAGGCCATGGATTTACGTGAAAATTTTTAGGTGAATATATGCAATACAGTGATAGCAAATTAATTTATTTCGTATTTTTTCCATTCCATATCATCGGGAGGATTGATTTCATCTTTCCTTTCACCTACACCAGACCAGCTGGCACTCAAAATTGTAGCACCAGACCCCAGAAATGATTTTTCATGGCACCTTTCACTTCAGCAGAACCACATGAATAGATCTGCTGAAATAACCTGTTTAAAGCTGCATCTCCCTCCAGCTCCTAACTCTTTTCTTCTTCTTTGATCTCTCCAATCAATTTATCCCATTTTCTTGTAGGATATGAGTTTTTCCCACCTGCTATGAACTGTTTTGTCTTAGGCACGTCTCCCTGCCCCTCTCACTTTCCCCATCCCACAGCCTCTGGCTTTTCATTTTAATTTCAATCTTTGTTGAAAGAACTTTAAATGTGCTCTATTCTGGTATTATAGAATAAAAAAAACTCTCAATTTCAAATTGTAATCCTCTCCAGTAGGAAGTTTCATTAAAGTAGACAACTCTTTTTCTGAAAATTCCACATTTACAATACATCATTCTTCTGAACATTCCTGATTGTAAGTGTAATGATTACTTGCGATTCTGTTTGACACCAGTCATACTTGATTTTTGACTCATGAGTGTCTGGGATACAGGCACCTTGGATTGTGACTCATTCTTAGCTTCTTGACACCTTTTAATCCAGACAGTAAAATCAGCATCCACACTATCTAATTCCTGTCCTTCTGTAAAAGTTTCTAGTGGAGCAGCATAATATTTTTCATGGTATTCACATATCCCTTTTTTCAGCATAGCAGAGGGATTATTTGGATTAAGTTCAAGAGAGTTCCTTGCATCAGCAATAGCATCACGATAATTCCTGAGAAGAATGTGACAATAAGCTCTTTGACAATAATATTGCGCATCGTCTGGTTTCTGTTACAAAGCCTTAATCAGCTCCTCTAATGCCGCCTGGAGGTCCTCTTTGATCAGAGCATCTGAGAAGCCCTGGAAAAACCTCTGGGTTGTTGCAGGTCCTGCTGGAGCCGCCACCATCCCTACTATTGCTGTTGCTGGAGCTACTACCAAAGTTATCCTACCTGAATTTTGATGACGTACTTTTACATTTTTTATATATTTTATTATTTAGATATTCATATTTGTATCATTACTAATTTTACCTACTAATTACTGAATTCTCATGTCCCAGCCCTTTTACATTCACTGTCTCAAAACCTCAGAACAATTCTGCAAGGGCATGCGGCTCAGAGAGGTTAAGTATCGGGTTGGCCAAAACGTCCATTTAGTTTTTTCCATAAAATAAAAGACACATTTTTCATTTTCACCAATAACTTTACTGATTTGGATATTTTGAGTATGTCAGCTAGCTGCCGTGCAGTGTAATGTTGATTGTTCTCAATTAATGTCTCTATTTGACCGCTATCAACTTCATCTGGTCTCCCCGACCATGGAGCACTGTCCAGCGAGAAGTCTGCAGCACAAAACTTCGCAAACCACCTTTGACACGTTTGATCAGTCACAGCCCTTTCTCCATACACTGCACAAATCTTTTTTTTTTTTTTTTAGTTTTTTTACGTTCCTTGAAATAATAAAGCATAATATGCTTAAAATGTTGCTTATTTTCTTCCATTTTCAATATTAAATGGCTGCACAAAAATTCACTGATTTTGATGTTTGTTTAAATGTACACTGATATGACCGCTGTCATAATACAATCTAACAAAACTGTTTTGAATGAACTTAAAGACAACTAAGTGCTACTAGAACTATCTTATGGAAAAAAGCCGGACGAACTTTTTTGCCAGCTCAATAACTTGATTACATTAACGCAGCTAGAAGTGGCAATGTAGCCATTTGAACACCAGAGGCCTTTTCTGTAACCTCATAGCTGAAAAAGGGCCCCCAACAAGGCCCTAGCAGTGGGGCCACACTCACCCTGACTGCCAGACAGATGGCAGTGGCAGGTGCCAGGCGAAGGAGAGTTTTTGATTCTCTGGCAAAACCTTCTGAGTTTGAACTTGGAAAACATTTTTCTTCAGGTAGGTTTTTAGGTTCTGTAAATTACTAGTATTGCAACTATATGTAACATAAAATTCTAAATAGAAAAGGCTTTTTTGATCTGACCCTGGGACAAGCCACTTTATAGATTATTAAATAAGAAAAGAGCCAGCATTCCAAAAAACAGACTTTCAAACAAGTTTTTGGAACACAACTCAATTGCAGGTTGGGCACCGGCTGTTTCAGGAGTGCTTTTACCCACTTATACTGGGCTGCAACCTTGTTTCAGGATTAACCAATACCACTGCTTGTTTTCCCTGATTACATGTCATATTAATTTGCAATCGCATTTATAAAATGGCAGTTCGAAATCCAGAGGAACCTGTTTTTCAGGGATGTTTTAGAAAGAATGATTTGCAATCCTAATGGAATGGACTTCCTTCCTGCAACCTTTAAATAACCTATCATAACTTTGATACTGGTAAAATCACAGGAACTTTATTTCAATCCCTTTCTGCAAACTGTAAATTGGGTTAATCGCCATTTTTCATTGTTAATTTACATTGCTGCAGACATTGACATATTTTCCCATCTGCATCAAAACAGTCCTGAAAATCTTCTAAAATAGCTAAAATAATAAAAAGAACCTAAATCAAATATGAAGCTCCTTGTCAACCACAGCATTAAAAAAATGTAAAGCTGCTCAGATTTTTCCTCCTTTCTCACTTCCAAAAAAGTTTCAAATGAGAAGTTTCCACATTACATAAAGTGGAGTTCTAAATGCCAGGTACCTGTCTGCATTTGACCTTTCTTCCTAGTCATGAGTGGAACTTGCCCATATACATTGTGTGTGTGTGTGTGTGTGTGTGTGTGTGTGTGTGTGTGTGTAGGTAGGTGGGTAGGTCTGTAGGGAATAAAGTAAAACAAGCTTCTTGCTTCTCTACACACATTTTCTGCCTAGTACTTCTGGGGACCCAGGACACCCATTTTTAACACAGTGAGTCAGAGATTAATCAAGTTTGTTGTTTGTTGTTTTTTTTTTGGTTATTGGCTTATCTCAAAATGTGTGTGTGTGTGGTGGGGGGATGTCATAAAAGAGAAAGGCAGATTTGGGGGCATTTCCACAGACCACCATCAGAGCCTCTGGGAGTCAGGGTCAGGAATTTGAATTTTCCCAGTTCCCAAGGCGATTCTCCTGCATGAGGTCAGCAAAGAGAAGCCTCAGGGACTTGGGACCACGATGCTGAGAGCTAACAGGTCACACACATTCTCAGGTTGGGTTTTGATAAGTGAAACTTGAGAGTTTATTGTCTCTTAAGAGACTGGGCAGAGTAGCAGACAGAGTAAGGGGTTTGAGGTTGTAATCTCTGTCAGGGGTCTGTCCGTGACTAAGCAAACGACGTTTCCTCCCTGGGTTCCTTTGTTACTGGAAACGGGTCTTGGCCCTGAGTGGGTCTGCCTAGGTCCGACCTGTAGTGTGTGAGTTCTTGACTTTGTGCGGGAAAGGTTTCACAATATGAGTCCAGGTGATTTTGAGAGTATGTTTATTAATGGTGGGGATACACTGACACAAGGAAGGGCTTAAGATAAAAGAAGTAACAGGACAGCCTAGGCTGGGCGGTTTTGGCTCTCTAGAAAGTCAGAGAATAGGGGGCTTTGGACACAGGTTCATGGGTCAGCCCTGGAGGAGCTGCTGCGGCCACTGCTCCCCAGGTTGTGAGTCTCACTGGAATCCCTTAGGGTTTAGAAGATGAATGCCTGTGGCGGAAGAGGAGGGGAAGGGCAAGGTGCAGGTGTGCTCCGGGAAGGAAGAGCATGCTGGGACCTTCAATTTTAAGGGATATTAAAGGCTGCGAGTTTAGAGGAGGTCTTAGGGAAGGATCTCACTAGGATATTTATCAGTTTCATGCTGATGTGCTAAAATGAGATTTATTCCCTTAACTTCATTTGTCCTTGAGTGTGGTTGGCACAAATGGCACTAACTGGAGTTCTGCTCTGTATTTCCCTAACTAGGGTGACTTAAGCTATTTACCCTCTGGTTGGAGAGAAGTGTAAATCATTTATTAAGTGTTCTTGGTTACAGAAGATAGGATTTTGTGATTTACTACCTGGCTACACACTGCTCAGCTGTTTAAGTACCGGTCTTAGTTTCTCTATTCCACTTGTCCTGGCTTACTACCTGTCTTGTCTTTGGTCTGCGTAAGGAAACGGATGGGCTCCAGAGTCCCAGAACGGAAGGCGCTCCCTGCACTGCACCCCCGCCCCCAGCGCGTGAACTTGTCACGGGAGATCCCGCAGTGGAGTGGGCGCCATTACCTGAAGGAGGCCTTGGTCTGGCTCAGGGGAACGTAGTTACCAGGTTTCAGAGCCGAAAAAAGGAGCCGCAGACGGAGCGCAGCCTGGCTACCCAGCGCCATAGCCATGGTCCCAGGTCGCACCAACGCCGGGGAGCGCATGCGTGGACCCTACAGGCCTCCCTTGGGCACCCACTGCCTATCCCTGACGCCAGGAAACTCGCATGCGCTAGGCCGCTCCGCCCTCCCTTGAAGGCCAGCCGCAGGTTGGCTTTGCTCCGCTTAACACTCCCCTGCGGCCCTCCCGCCCGCACAGATCGTATTCTCATGGGGTGCTAGCTCTAGCTCCAGCTCCAGAGGACACATCCCCATTGGGTCTGCCCGCCGCTGCCCTTGGCCGGGTAACCTGAGGGGGCAGCGAGGTGCGTAAAGGCCCCACCACCCCGCCCTCATCCAGTGCGCGGTAGGCGGAGGAGGGGTCTCGGAGCCTGGCTGTGAAGGTGGGGTGAAGTGTATTTGCTTCTAGAGATGACAGAATTAAAACGATTTTGTTCTTCGTCATGCGCGTAAGTTTGCCAGATATAGTCTTTCCTGTAAGTCAGCCAGGTGACTGCTCGGCCAGCTGCCTGCTGAGCAGCCCCCGCACTAAGGGATAGACAAGAGTCACACACAGTCACTATCCCATTCACTCAGCTTTTATCGAATGCAGGTTCACTCAAAGTAGAACACTAACATACATTAATATCCTACTCACACTCTAACAATCTAAGAGAAATAAAACATATACTCAAGCAACCAATGGGAGATAATGAACCTGAGTCCCAGAGTCTCAGTTTGCAGGTCGTGGAGACAGCACCATGGGCAAGGGAGCTGTCAGTGTTTTGCAAGGAAGGATATCCAGAGCCAGGTGTGTAGCAGGACAGACATCCCCAGTCCAGCAGGGCTGAGCCTCTGGCAGCCGATGCCCAGGAAGATCAGCGTGGTGTGGAGCTGTGCTCTGGTGTGTAGAGCTCAGCTGTCTCAGCAGTGATCTGGGATCTGCTTTAGTTATACCTTGAAAGTGGGGTACTCCACCTTTCTGGGTCTTTGTGATAAATCCCTTTGCACCCCTGATGTCAAGTGTGGGATTTCCCCAGGAGCCTATGGGTGGTACATGGCTGTTTTGCTTGACACCCCTGTCGGCAAGTGAGGAATTTCCCCAGGAGCATATCTATGGGTGGTCCCACTCTGCAGACATGGCTATTCTGATCACATGTGCAGATATGTTAGACATGTCTCTGCCAGATGTGTCTGCTCTTAGTTTCCCCCTTGAACCAAAGTGTCATGGCTCACAGCCATTTTGGTTGACATAAGTGACTCCACTTTGTTTCATGTATTTTATGCTATCTTGATCAGACTAATGCCATTTTATTGGTCCTGCTTTCCAGACATACCACCTCACACTCATTAGAATGGCTGCTGAAAAACAAACAGTCCTGGGTCCGACCTGGACTGATCAGTGGATCGGGCATTGGCCTGTGAACCAAAGGGTCATCGGTTCAATTCCCCAGTCAGGGCACATGTGTGGGTTGCAGGCCAGGTCCCATTTGGTGTGTGTGTGTTGGGGGGGGGGGGCGGTGCATGAAAGGCAACTACACATTGATTTAAAAAAAAAGAAACAAACAACACACCAGCCCTGGCTGGTGTGGCTCAGTTGGTTGGTACATTCTCCTCATAAACCAAAAGGTCTATGTCTAGGCACATGCCTAGGTGCGTATAGCAGCAGGGGTGCCAACGAGAGGCAACCGATGGATAGAGAGGCAACCGATAGATGTTCCTCCCGTGTTTCTCTCTCTCTCTCTCTCTCCTTCCCTTACCCTCTTGCTAAAATCAGTAAGCATGTCCTCAGGGTGTGTTAGGGAGGATATGGAGAAATTGGAACCCTGAATCATGTGCATTGTTGGGAATGTAAAGTGGTGCATTGGCTGTGGAAAATAGTATGTCCATTTGTCAAAAAATGAAACATGGAACTACCAGACAATTCCACTTCTGGGTATATACCCCAAAGAATGGAAATCAGTGTCTCAAACTAATATTAATACACCCAGTTCATAGCAGCGTTATTCACAATAGCCAAAAAGTGGATGCAACCCAACTGTCTATCAATGAAGGAAGGTATAAATAAAATGTGTATACAGATAATAGAATATTGTTTTTTCAAAGGAAATTTTGAAACTTGGGGACATCATGCTCAGTGGATAAGCCAATCAGAAAAGGACAATTACTGGATGACTCCATTTATATAAGGTCCCCAGAAGTGACAAATTCATAAAGATAGTAGAATGGTGGTTGTCAGGGACTGGGGGGAGAGGGACAGGGAGTTTGGGTTTAATAGGGACAGACTCATATGGTGGTGATGGTAGCACAGTGTGAACATACTTAATGCCACTGAGCTGTACCCTTGAAAATGGTTAAGACTGTAAATTTATATTATGTGTATTTTGCTATGCTAAAATATTTTTTCAAGACCATATAATTCAAGCTTTATAAAGGTTATAAACATCTGGACTTGAAGATTCGGTGGAGAAAAGCAACACCCCTTTAATTCTGACTACCACTGTGCCTTCCCTTAACTGGAAATAACTGGCAGAGTCTTGGCTTGAATTACTCACGATGACAACAGCTTCCTCGCATATTACATTATTTTTCCTCCAAGAGACCCACACTGCTTTTAAATATTACTGCCATGGAAAGTGTCATTACCTGCAGTATTTTTACTGGCCTGTTGGAATTTCTTGAGTAATAAAGCTAGGTTTGGCTTAACTGTGGAATATGCAAAAATATTTATGTTCTACTTTCAACATAAATCCATCAAATTTCCTGCATAGAAAGAAAATATGTATTTCAGCTGACTACTGTCATTTGAATTTCACAAATCTTTGGCGGGGTCAACATTTCCTTATATTTTCCTGAAATGTTGACTGGAATTTCTTTTCAGAGATGATGAGGGTTAAAAATAATTGTCTACAATTTTAACACCAGTTATCCTACTAGTAAGCAAAATGGTAGCACTGTGAGGTTATTGGTGTCACAATTTAAAGTACACACTTGAGAACTAGTCTTTTATGTATAATTCAATTGTGAAATTTTTTTAAAAAGCTACTATTTGTGTGCCAGGCACCTTATGATGCATTATTTTTTTTCCCTTACACTAACCATATGTACTTTGCCTTTTCTATTTATAGATGAACAAACTAAGGCTAAGAGAGGTTAGGAAGCAGGCCCTAGGTACTCAGCTAAAGAGTGGAAGTGGGGAATTTAAGTCTGCTTGATTTCAGGACTCTGTACGTGGATTATTACATATTATAAAATTCACTGTAGTAGCATTGTCCTTCAATGATTTCTTTGTTGTCAGAAGACTCTGCAATCATCACATAAGCACCTAAATTTTTATATTAGTATTAACTAGGAAAACTGTTCTCTATAAATAACACACATTAAAATGTTCAGCAAAATACTATTTAAAACATTTTGTAAAAAAGAACTTATTTTTGATGACTTCACCTCATATCCTGGACCCAAAGCAAAGACTGTGACCATAACAAGAAGTGGGCAATCTGCCGAGCACGGCTCAGATGGAAGCATGTCCTGGTTGCCAACGGTAACCTTAGGATCTAACTATCTCTTTTTGGAACCAAGTATGGATAGTCTTCTTTCCCATTTTGTAGCCTGTGTCAGTTCTCTTAGCTGGTTTCTGCAAAACACTAGTGTTTTTGTGGTGCCTGAACCTTGTCCTGAAACTCCTCAGATACAAATGTGACCCTTTTCAGCCCAGTTTTTAGAGTTGGGGCTGAAGCAAAGGCCTTTGAGCCACATCGGAGGACAGAGTGCCGCAGGCTCTCAGTGCAGCGAGCTTTCATACTGAGAGACAAAATGCTCTGTCAAGAAGCTTCTCCTCTTTTAACCATCTGCTTCCTCTCTTCCGCCAACAGCAGGCAGAGAGAAGAGGACTGTGTATAGTAACTGCCAACTGAAGTGGTAAAGTCACAGTGGAGAGCCTTGAATTGTCTCATTTATACAAACACACATAATTTCAATGGCTTATATTTTAGGTACAAAATTTTATTTTTAAAAAGTCAAAATATTTTTCATTTTTGCCTCTTATCATTGATCATTCAATCTCTTTGGAAGTTAAAGATTTTAGAACACTGTTAAGACAAGGTACAAGAGGTACATTTAGAAAAGAAATCATCCAGCCCCCACTCACAAAGCCTGGGATCCTTTCTCCCTCCAGCTTCCCTTTTGGTTTTTGTGATCAGTGCTGTGCGGCAACAAAGCAGTGAGCCTATGTATGTTTGGGTAAGGAAACTGAGGTTCACTGCTTTGTAACAGTACTTTTCTCAACTGGGGCAATTTGGTTTTTCCAGGGAACATCTGGCAATGCCTAGAGACATCTTTGTAACAACTGGGGATGGGGAGAAGGGGAGAACAGTGCTACTGGTATCTAGCGGGTAGAGGCCAGGGTTGTTTCCAAACATTCAACAATGCACAGGACAGTCCCCCACTACAAGGAATTATTCAGCCCAAGATGCCAACAGTGCTGGAACTGAGAAATTCTGCTTTACAGTTCCACTTCAGGTGTGTGTGTATGCCTGTGTTTTTATCTGCTGAGTTGGGCTGGAGGATGTTTAGAATCAGAACCAATGATTCCGTTATCAACCCACCTGACGCTAGAATCCATTCGGACAGCCAGACTGACCATGTGGCATCACTTTCCTTCCCTCTACGGCACTCCCTCTCTGTTTAGCAAAGTGCTGGCAGCGATGCTGGACGGCCCAGTTGGCTTCAGTCTTCAGGGCTTCTAGTTTCTTCATTCATTCCTGAGTTTCATGTGGGCTTTGAAAGGCCGAGTGCTAGTGGCACAATTACCAGATTCTGAAGCTGTCCTTTTTTTCCCCCCACATTATAGCTCACAGAAAAAAATGAAAATATTTCTATAGCACCGTGGGGTGAACTGGAGAGATGTTCAACAGTGATCAGCCCTGAGACTCCAGTCGTAGCCAAGGTAAAGATAATATTCCCCACATACCTGTTCCCTCTTCAGGGTACAAAGGTTGGGAAAGTGCCTAAAGTGCCAGAATGCTAGCGGAGAACTCGAAAACTTAATCAAGAATTTTTGTAATCGTCACAATCAGTACCAATTTCTTGCAATAGCTGCCTGGGAAATTGTGATATTTTTAATCTGTTTTTTTCCCCTTCTTACTATACCATAAAATCCCTTCAGTTAATTTATGGAGTGGAGACTGCATGCAATTCTTGAAGCCTGTAATGACTGATACAGAATATGATACCGAAGTTAACAGACCCTGTAATTTTGGAAGGAAATTACAAAAAACGCTAAACTATTTGAAGATAACTTAGAATTTTTCTGTGCTTTGGTTATAACAGGACCCTATGTGGGGAAAAAAGAGCACAAAATAAGAAAGTTGATTTAGGTTACATTCTCCGAATTTTCTTTTGTTGCTCCAACAAAATTCCAGGAAACTGAATGAATAGCATAACTGAAGGTTACGGGATGAAGTAAAAGAAAATGATCTTCCTCAAGTATCTTTTCTTTCCCTTTTCAAACCCACTTAGGCTTCTTTTTTTCACTGAAGCTTGGCCATTAAAAAGTCTTCCTGTTTAGTGGGTTGTTTGCTGTAGATTTCTTTCCCACCACCCAGCTGTGGAATGCAGAAAATGATTTTCATGCAGACATAGGACCCATGTCAGTGATGAAAGAATTCTGGATGATCCGTGGCAGCACACTTTCAGTGGGTCACTCACTAAGGGAGGAGTTCATTTCACACTGCCAAAGCTCCTTCCAGAGTTAGTTCTGGCTGATATATTTCAAGGTGTTCAGAAGGTCTAGTCTTGAACACTGATAGAGTGCATAGGCCAACTTTCCTACTGTGGCCCCCTTATTGCCTTCCCTCATCACCCACTTTTGGAGCATCTGGTAAACCTTTTCTTTCAATCCATCTCGCTCGTAGTCATGGTCAATTTCATCAATCTGAGATTCAGTGAAGCCCAGTTTACGAGCACAGCTTTTCCAGGTCTTTCCTAGATTTTCCCTGACTGGGTCCAGGTGTTTAGCAGTCAGGCTAGTGGTATTATCTGCCAAAAGGAAAAAGAAGGCATCAAGCTGCAACCCATTTGAATATCCTAGCTTCAAAAACCTGTATAAAGTGAAGAGTACCTGGAGTACAGTGGAAAAGATAACTTCTTAATTACCATAGCCCATTGGAGTTTCTGTAAATTAGAATAGGGGGTCTCTCCCTCCTGGCAGATACATCTCTGGGCCACAGCTGAGGGCTGAGTTAAAACCCCTACCTGACTATTAGGGTGCATTATACAGCCTTAGCCAGCAGCTCTATTTATATTAGAGCTTTCTGATGTACAGGGAAAAAACACCATTCCCCCCCGCCCCTTTTGGGCATTTTCTACTTACATATGGCCAGAATTAAGGTCACTCAACTCCTGAACCCTTCACCCAACAGTGACCTTTCACCTTAGTTAATCAAGGAAACTGAGACCATCAAGTGCAAACCAACCTACTCAATTAAAATGCCTTGCCTGTCTTTTAAGGGATGAGGCATCTATACTGTTCAAGGTCTATTTCTGGACTCATCCCTCCCCTGCCCCAGCTGCTGTCTTCTCTTCTGTAGTCATAACCTCTCTCTTTCTACTGGTTCCTTCCCCTCAGGCCGTCACAAAAATAACAAAAGGAAACAAAAGTATAAAATAACCACCACAAGCAAACCATACTACCTCATCCTACCTCAGTAAGCTGAATATAAGGGACATCTCATTTTTGCCCCTTAACTTCCACGCTTTCCTCAGCTCCCCATAATGTAGCTTTTATCATCGCCATTGGATGTCAGTAGTCCAAAAACCTCCCAAGATATTTGCCAAATTTTGTCAATACCCCTTTGGGAGAGGAAATCCCTGGTTTCATCGGATTATCAAAGATACCCTTGTCTCCCCCAAATTTAGGAACCTCTCCTCTAGGAATTTTAAAGACTGTCTTTCAGATGGACTATATCGGGGACTGGCAAACCACAGCCTACAGATCAAAGCTGGCCTGCTGCCTGTCCCTGTAACCAAGGCTTTAAGGAGCACAGCTGTGTGCACAGGGTCTGTGGCGGTTATTGCACCACAATGTGAGTTGAGTAGTTGCAACGGAGACCTCGAGGTCGCTGAAGCCTAAGATATTTACTATCTAGACCTTAATATAAAAAATTTGCCAGTCCTAGGGTTAATCAGAAAGCTAGTTCTTAAATCACATTGCTTTGGTCTCATGATTGCTTTCCCCAGGTTGTGTTTTGGGATTAATGTTATGAGCCTGCACAGTGGAGGCCTATGAGAGAAGGTCTTCACTTTCATTACAGAGGTGCCCTTGAGGGCAGTCTCCACCGGTCTGCAAACTCCCTTTTGATGAGGGCCCGGAGGAGCGCTCTCTCCTCGGTCTGAATAGTAACATTAATGATGATGACTATGACCATTTAACAATGTTTCTAGATTTTACTATGTGCCAGGCAGTATCCTATGCTCTTTATACGTATTGACTCATTTAATTTTCACAAAAAAATCCATGAATTATATGTTGTAAACTTCCCCATATTAAACATAAAGAAATTACACGGGAATTACACAGATATTTTACAGAGGAAACATGGGACAACTTTCAGGGAGAATCATCAGAGAAATTTTAGGATTCTATTACACCCCTCTCAACAAGTAAGAATGTTCAAGGTTGTTAAAACAATGGGCCTTTAAAGGGCATCTTACCAAAGATATCTAGGTATGTAGACACTGGCTCTTTCAAGTTCATGTACGTGCTGTCCAGTAATGGTGAACTCACTCCACCAACCTCCATATAATTCTTGTCTCCAATCTGAATGCCAGTACTGTTGTATATGGAACATTTTAAAGACTCACCTGAATAGAGAGAAGCACACAGGTAAGTACACCCAAACTGAAAGTAAGATAAGCCCTAGCTAGATAGCTCAATTGGTTAGAGTATCATCCTGTTATACCAAGGTTGTGGGTTCAATCCCTGGTCAGGGCACATACAAGAATCAACCAATGAATGCATAGTAAGTATAACAACAAATCAATGTTTCTATCTCTCCCTTTCTCCCTTCCTGTCTCTCTCTAATATCGATAAATAAAAATTTTTAAAAAGTAAAATGAAAGTTACAACATGGTAAAAAGGCAGGGCTTCACTTCAAGTGTTTAAGTTAAATTACTTATTCTATGCCATCCTGTAAAATTAAATTTTTTTTCTTTTTAAAAATTCGGATGGCTACTATCATAAAAACAGAAAATAATAAGTATTGATAAAGATGTGGAGAAACTGGAACCCTTGTGTGCTAATGATGGAAATACAAAATGCTGCAGCCGCTGAGGTAAACAGTATGGTGATTCCTCCAAAAATTAAAATAGAATTACTACATGATCCAGCAACTCCACTTCTAAGTATATATCTCCAAAGAATTGAAAGCAAGGTTGCAAACAGGCATTTATACTCCCATGCAGCACCATTCACGATAGCCAAAAAGTGGAGGCCACTCAAGTGTCCATCAATAGATGAATGGATACACAAAATTTGGTGTATACATACAACAAAATATTATTCAGCCTTAAAAAGGAAGGAAATTCTGACACAAGCTACATGAACCTTTAGGACATTGTCCTAAGTAAAGTAAGTGTGAATAATGTATGATTCCACTTATACGAGGTACCTACAGTAATTAAATTCATAGACATAAAAGGTAGAAGGTTGGTTGCCAGGGGCTGAGAGGAGAAAGGAGAATGAGGATTGTCTCATGAGTACAGAGTTTCAGCCTGGGAAGATGAAAAGGGTTGTGAAAATGGATGATGGTGACAATGTGGTTTTCATCACAAACAGTAGTCCTTGTCCTATATGAGATAAGAAATAAAAATACCCAGGACATCTTTCTTACCTTCAGAAAACAGCAAGCAAATAAAAGAATACAAGCAGATACCTTCACTTGCATCAGAGATTTTGAGTATAAATGGGACTATTATGATTCAGGTTAGAGTAGGAGATACCTACTAGTTATGAAAACCTATAAACCAGCATTTACAGAGAGCTGCACTGAATCCTACACAAACTGAAATATACCCATGCCAAGGGATCTGATGGAAACTATTCCATGGTGGCAAGTTGCATCTGGCAGCTAAAGACTCTGAACTTGCCCTTTGTTACCTTACGGTCCTACAACAGAGCTAACAGTGTTTTGTTTTGTTTTGTTTTTTCAGAAAAATTTTTAAAAAAAAGATAAGATTGGACTGAAAGGCCTGTTTACCTCTTGATGTCAGGGAGACGAATGGAATGGTGGGTGTGTTTCCCAGTAGGTTGGTCTCAGGCACTGGAGTTTTATGCAGGCTTGACATATGGCTTAGATTTGGCCCATAACAAACTCTGGAACCTGCTGTTCCCAGATCCAATGGTCTTGTTCTAAAACCATGTGGCTTACATGATCCACTGTTCCAGTGTAGTCCTTGGGGTTGGCTGGTCAGTCCAACTGGTTGGTGTACTTCATTAGCATGACTGGTTGCATTGGAAGAAGCAAGGCCTTTTCCCACTGAGTTCTGATAAGGTCCTGGCTGTGCAAAAGGGTCATGGGAGACCCTTCGTCTCCTTTCCTCCTCTCTATTGTAAGCCACATTTTGTATGGGTTGCTGTTTTGTTTGCCTGTCCATGCGGCTGCCAAAAAGATGGTAGTTGGCTTCCTCCTGGAGTTTACTCTGAAGCCTGAGGTCATTCTCCTCCTGCTGGAGCTCTGGAGAGGGAGCAAACCAGGACTCTTCCACAGGACCTATCCCGAGTCCCTGTGAGCTATGCAGTGAACTGGGCTGTTCAGTGGCTGAGAAGAAAGGATCAACATTGGAGTTTCATGAAACATTATAAAGTAAAATGAAACCTGAGCCCCATAATGAATCTGTACCTCAGAGTAACATACTGTAAACTTTGAGAACAAGTAAAAGTATATTACTAGATGGCCCTCTTCTTTTATACATAAGAAGTGGGAGCCCCTGCCTGGCAAAGGGAGAGCACTAGGGAGATCATAACAAGCAACAAAAGAGTGGGTGTTGCAGGAATAACCAAGGAAGAAAGGGACTGTGTTGCGGCAGAGGTGGTGGTTTCTCCTTGGTTATTGCGGGGCTGGAAAATTACGGCTGCGGTTCTATGCTGATCACTTTCTGTAGATCCCTCCGCTCTTTAAAAGCCCTATAAGAGTAGGAACAATTATCATGATCTGATGGATGAGGTTTAAGAGGTTAAGTAATTTGCCCTGGAATAAATAGCTAGCAAGTGGCTACAAAACCCTGTACTTTGCCTTCCATTTTGTAGTAAGGAAAAAAGTATTCCTGTTTGAATCTGAGACTAACCTCCCTGCTTATACTCTGGATCTCATCATCCCTGACCTTCTCCAGGACTTGCTCCTACATATGTCCTCTTCTTTTTCTGGAGCCATCACTTTCTCCCTATCAAATATATAAGGACTCTTATGTTTAGGATACTTTATCATTTTGGTGAACTCAATGTTATCTAACATTTTAAATATATGTACCTTGACTCCCAAATATATTATAAATCCTTTTAAGCTAGGTGTTAAATTTTATAGCTTCTTCTCCTTCTCATATGGTTGTGAATAGTATTTTAGAGAGGAGATTGCATGAATGAGCAAACAAAGAAGTGAATAAAAAGATTTCCGATCATAGTATAAGTTACCTGAATTTGACCTGCTTGGAGGTACTGCTACACAATCCATCTGGAGAGACTGCATTCTCTTCACAATCTCATTTTGGCCAGGATACTCTTTCTATAGCGAAAAGCAAAATACATACTTCAGTGAACAACAGAAAATAGTCAGTTTCAGAAGCTTATTAAAAGAAGAATGAATCTTTTCAGAAGGTAGAAATTTCACACAGCCTTTATGAACAGTTAATATTAAAGAAAAAATGTTTTTCCCAAATAGCCAAATCAATCTTGAAAAAGAACAAAGTTGGAGGTTCACACTTTCTGATTTCAAAACTCACTACGAAGCTACAGTAATCAAAACAGTGTGGTGTAGCCTAAGGACAGATGTATAGACCAACAGAACATACTGAAGAACCCAGAAAGAAACCCTTACACAGACGGTCAATTAATTGTGGATGAGGGTACCAAGACCACTCAATGGGGGAAACACTGAATATCCACATCTGAAAGAATGAAGTTAGATCCTTACCTTTAAACACATATAAAAATTAACTCAAAATGGATCAAAGACCTAAGTTTAAGAGCTAAAACTATATAACTATTAGAGGAAAAGCTTCAGGACATTGGATTTGACAATGATTTCTTCGATATGGCATTAAAAGCATAGGCAACAAAAATAGATAAATTTGTCTACATCAAAATTAAAGCCTTCTGTGTATCAAAGGACACTATTATGAGAGTAAAAAAGCAATTCACTGAAAAGGAAAAAAATATTTGCAAATCATATATATCTGATAAGGGATGACTACCCAGATTATTTAAAGAATTTA
This sequence comes from Mormoops blainvillei, assembly GCA_004026545.1. NCBI lineage: Eukaryota > Metazoa > Chordata > Mammalia > Chiroptera > Mormoopidae > Mormoops > Mormoops blainvillei. The sequence goes on along the minus strand of PVJD01005357.1, from coordinate 71,142 downwards.
TACGATTCCAAGACAACAACAAAACCACCCAATGCAAAAATGAGTAAAGGACTTAAACAGACACTTCTCAAAAAAGATATACGAATGTCCAATAAGTACATGAAAAGACACTCAACTTCATTAGTCATTAGGGAAATGAAAATCACAAACACCATGAGATATACACCACTTCACACTCATTAGAATGGTCATTATTTAAAAAATGAAAACAAAACCAAAACCCAGAAAATAAAAAGTGTTGGTGAGAACAGAGAAATTGAAATGCTTGTACATTGCTGGTGGGAATGTAAAATCGTGCAGCCGTTATGGAAAACACTTTGATGGTTCCTCAAAAAGTTAAACATAGAATTATCATACAATCCAGCAGTTCTACTCCTAAGTGTATATGTGAAAGAACTGAAAACAGGGACTCAAAAAAATACATGTATACCAATGTGTACAGTAGCATTACTCATTACAGATAAAAGGTGGAAACAACCCAAGTATCCATCAACAGATGAATGAAGGAAATGTAATATGTACATACAACAGGATATAATTCAGCTTTAAAGAGGAATGAAATTCTGGTACAAGCTACAGAATGGATGAACTGTGAAGACGTTATGCTAAGTCGGTGATTTTCAACCTTTTTCATCTTGTTGCACACATAAGCTAATTACCAAAATTTTGCGGCACACCAAAAATATATTTTTTGCTGATGTGATAAAAATAGGTATAATTTTGATTCATTCACACTGGATGGCTTTGTTGTATTGGCTCTTGTCATTTTTTTATTTGACAATCTAAGGGAAAAAAGGCCAGTGCTCCCGACTAAATAGGCAGGTAGTGTCTGCTTTAAAAATTCTTGTGACGCACCCATGTGCCGCGGCTCAGTGGCTGAAAATCACTGTGCTAAGTGAATATGGTAGACACAGAAAGACAAATATTGTGTGACCTCATGTCTATGAGTTACTTAGAATAGGCATATTCATAGACTTAAAGTAGAACTAGAGGTTATCAGGGGATGGGGAGAGAAATGAATGTGGAGTTGAAGCTTCTGTTTGGGGGGAAAAAAATGGAAACAGATATTAATAACGGCTGTGCAACATTGTGAATGTACTTAATGTGAGTGAACTGCATACTTAAAAATGATTAAGATAGCAAATTTTATGCTATGTATCTCACCACAATAAAAAAGAAACTTTTTTTTCTATAAAAGTCAAAATACTCATTATAGAAAATGTAGGAAATTATATTTAAAAATAAACTTACACATTGTGCCTTCAAATGAAAAAATTAATATTTTGTTATGTTCTTCGGGTTTTTTTTCCTAGTCATATTTCCATTTTGCTCCTAAAGACTACAAGCTACATAGGTGTGTGGTCAAAAACGTTCATTGAATGAACATATGAGTGTTCTGGAGGAGAATGATAGAGAATATTATTATGTGCATGGTTTGTAGCATTTTGTATGTTGCTTTTTATTTAACATGACATTTTATGTTATTTTTTAAAGTATATTTTATTGATTATGCTATTACAGTTGTTCTATTTTTTTCTCCCCTTTATCCCCCTCCACACTGCAACTCCCCTCCCACCAGCATCCCGACACCCTTACTTCATGTCCATGGTTTGTACATATAAGTTCTTTGACTTCTCCATTTCCTATACCATTCGTAACCTCCCCCATCTATTTTGTACCTATCAATTATAGGTACTTACCTATATCTCTCTTTATCTTCTTATACCCTGTACCTTTTCCTCCCTTCTCCCCCATCCCCCTCTCTGCGATAACCCTCTGTGTGATCTCCATTTCTGTGATTCTGTTCCTGTTCTAGTTGTTTGCTTAGTTTGTTTTTGGTTTTATTTTTAAGATTTTTATTTGTTTATTTTTAAAGAGAGGGGAAGGGAGGGAGAAAGAGGAGAGAAACATCAATTTGTGAGACATACATCGATTGGTTGCCTCTCACACACCCCTAGAAGGGACCTGGCGTACAACCCAGGAATGTGCCCTGACTGGGATTCGAACCCGTGACTTTTCGGTTCACAGGCCGGCACTCAGGGCACTGAGTCACACCAGCCGGGGCTGTTTTTGTTTTTATTTTTTAGGTTCAGTTGTTGATAGCTGTGTTTGTTGTCCTTTTACTGTTCATAGTTTTGATCTTCTTCTTCCTCTTAGATAAGTCCCTTTAACATTCCATTTAATAAGGTCTTGGTGATGATGAATTCCTTTACCTTTACCTTTACCTTATGTGGAAAGCACTTTATCTGCCCTTCCATTCTAAATGATAGCTTTGCTTGGATGTAGGTCCTTGCATTTCATGATTTTGAACACTTCTTTCCAGCCCCTTCTTTCCTGTAAGGTTTCTTTTGAGAAATCAGCTGATAGCCTTATGGGAACTCCTTTGTAGGTAACTGTTTTTCTCTTGCTGCTTTCAAGATTCTCTCCTTATCTTTAATCTTGGGTAATGTAATGATGATGTGCCTTCCTTGGGTCCAACTTCTTTGGGACTCTCTGAGCTTCCTGGACTTGCATGTCTATTTCCTTCACCAGGATGGGGAAGTTCTCCTTCATTATTTTTTTCAAATAAGTTTTCAATTTCTTGCTTTTCCTCTTCTCTTTCTGGCACCCCTATAATTTGGATGTTGGAATGTTTAAAGTTGTCCTGGAGGTTCCTAAGCCTCTCCTCATTTTTTAAAATTTGTATTTCTTCATCCTGTTCTGATTGAATGTTGATTTCTTCTTCTGCTCCAAGTCATTGATTGGATTCCCTGTTTCCTTCCCTTCACTGTTGGTTCCCTCTATTTTTTTCTTCATTTCACTTTGCATAGCTTTGGCTTTTTCCTCTATTTTGGGACCATATTCAACCATTTCTGTGAGCGTCCTGATTACCAGGGTTTCGATAGGTTGCATCTGAATCTGATAGGTTGGCTATCCCTTCATTGCTTAGCTTTTTCTGGAGTTTTGATCTTTCATCTTTTTGTTCTTTCATTTGCACCATATTTCTTTGTCCTGGTGCTCTTGTTCTATTGTAAGAGGTGGAGCCTTAGGTATTCACCAGGGTGGGGCAACCCACTTCCCTGAGTTGTGATGCTATATGTGGGGGAGGAGTCAGAGGGGGAACAGTGCAGCTTGCTTAGCTCTCGGCTGGCTTTCAGTCACTTCTCCCAACACCCATAAGCAAACTGGGCTCTTCTGGTGCCAATTCCCAGGTGGGGGGGTTAGTATATGTGCTAGGACCCTGTGGGTCTCTCCAAGGAACTCTCCTATGAGGCTGGGAGTTTGTCCCGCCACCTCAATTCCCATAAGTTTTTATAGCCAGAGGTTTTGAGGCTTTCTTTTCCCCTGCTGGAACCCTGCGTTGCGCAGTCTGTCTTGCCCCCCAGTTTTCCTCCATGTTATCAGCATGCAGATGTGGGACCACTCCATCCTCCAGCCTCCACCTTACTGCTTCTTCTCTGTGCTGGCTGCCCATCTCTGCCTCTCCTACCAGTCTGGATGAATGTTTCTTTAACTTCTTGGTTGTCTGACTTCCATACAGTTTGATTTTCTGGCAGTTCTGGTTGTTTTTTGTTTTTAAATTGGTTGTTGTCCTTTCTTTGATTGTGCAAGGGGTCAAAGTGTATCTACCTACACCTCCATCCTGGCTGGCTAATTTATGCTCTTCTCTTACTATTTACTGCTTTCTAGGTTTGCTCTAGGTTTATTTTGCTATCTTCTCCAGGTGAATGCTTGGCTAATTCATTTTCAGCCTTTCATTTTACTTATATATATATACACACACATATATATGTACATATATATATATATATATATATATATATATACATACACACACACACACTATCTATATACAGGGAGAGAGAATATTTTTACTAGTAAGTACTCCTTTGCAAATTCTATAAGCTTTAATATGTAATGCTTCGTTAGCTCCAAATTTTTCTAAATTTCATTATTTTTTAACCCAAATGGTATTTAAAAGTGTATTTCTTAACTTCGAACCAATGGGATTTTCTAATTACCTTTTACAATTAATTTCTAGCATAACTGAAATGCATTCAGAGAATGCAAACATTCTTTACATGATTACAATCCTTCAAACTGGTTGAGACAGCTTTTATTTTCTAGTATATGGTTAACTTCTGAAAATGATCCATATATTCTTGAAAAGCCTTTAAAGGTATATTCTGCAGTTATTAGATACAATATTTTGTATATTTCCATTAGGTAAAATGTGTTAATTATGTTGTTCTAATTTTCTGTATCCTTACTGACAATTTTTTTTCTGTTTATTCTATCAATTAGAGGGAAATGTGTATTAATATCTCCAACTATGATTGTGGATTTGTCTATTTCTTCCTGGAGGTCTGCCAATTTTTGCTTTCTGTATTTCGAGGTCATGTTTTTATGAGCATATTCATATTTAAAGCTATTATTATCATCCTGATGAATCAAACATTTTATCATCATGAACGATTACTGATTATTGTGGTAATGCTTTTCTGCCTTAGTCACTATCTTTCACATTGTCCTTTTGATTGTTTTCTTGGCTTGCATTAGATATCTCTTTTAAAGTGCAAGAGCCTGGAAATTCTTCTTCTTCTTCTTTGGCAATTCTTGACTGTCCTGCATTTTTTTCTTTTTTCCTTTTTTTTTTTGTATTTTAAAATTCCTGTTTGCCTACCTATTTTATTTACTGTAGTCTCCTTTTCATGATTCTAGCAGTATGTTGCTCTAAGTCTTATGACAGCAGCTTTTTTCCTATGTGTATGTTGGGTAGGTTTCTGTTCCTCTTTGTTGGTTAGTTGGTAACAGTCTTTGACTCACTTCTCTAACTCCAGACTTCAAACGTACTGCTTCAGCTCAAAGCAAATGCTGCTCCCACTTGTTGCTTAGCATAAGGGAATAAAGGGGGAAAAGCCAACTTTTATGACTGGTATAACTGTGGATACCAAATAACTCTCCCTGTCAATGTCCCAGGTGACCATGATGTTTCTTCTCTATATTGACTCAAGACTTCCTCCTCTAGTTCTCCTTTAGCATTATGTCCTGGGTTCACTTTTCTTTTTCTGTTACATGTTTCAGCAAATATAATTCTGTTGGCATTCTATCTTTCAAGAATTCCTCAAAATTCCTCAAACTAATCAACCTAGGATACCTCCTTTTTTATTCCAGAGAAGTTGTGCTTTTGTATTCATATTGCTATGTATATTTTCTCTCATTTCATTAGTTTTGTAGGAGGAATGGGTCCAGAATGCCAAGTTGATATTTGCATAAAATTTCTAATTTTGTTTTATGTGGTTACCAAGCTAGCTTACCTCAAATCTCAGTAACAAATTATATTGCTTTGATTTTCATGATTTAAAATATATGCTTTGATATGCTAACATTTTTAGCATCTGCTATGTTACCTACCTTTAACCTTTCCACATCCTCTTCCACAACTTCTTTAAAGTGACGTAAATAAAAAGGCCTAAATTTTTCTTCAATGCCTACATAAGAAAAACAGTACTTTAAATTTCTTAAATATTGTCTAAAATAAAATTAAAGTATTAGTGATCTATTATCTTTGAATTACTTACCTTAATCTGTGGGAAAGCAGTTAAATAAAAATTTAAATGCCAAATCACTGACTTTCAGGAAAAAATTAACAAGATTAATAACTTGGTAGACAGAACAAGGGATAGTATAACACTGGAAATGAAGAGCTCTTGCCTCATAGCATGTAGTGTCTCTGGCTACACAGCACAAAGCCCCATCTAATGTGAGTTAATCTCCAAGTGAACAAGGATGGGTGGACTCTTTGCTTCTGCCCCTCTGGTAGATTTACCAAAGGATGGAATATGCAGAATAAGGATTTGGTATAAAGAGTTAGAGCTGTTGGTCTTAAAAGAAAAAGGCAACTATCACTTTCTGGAAGATGCAGTAGATATGCTTTTCCTTACTTTTCCTTCTAAGTACAACATGAACCCCTAGATATTATATATAAAACAAATATAAGAAGACTGTGAAAGGAGGAGAGACAGAGGCAGACCAGCTAGGGACTCTGGGATCTCAGAAAAGACATGACAATGAGTTCACTGGGATTTCTTTTTTGGCTCATAGAGTTCAGACTGAGATCTGAAGAAGCTGGCAACACAACACCAAAAAAATCCAGCAAAAGCCTGCTCTTTCTAGCCAGAGGACTAAGCAAGAGGCATCCTAGCAAGACAGAGGACCTTTAGTATAACCACACTCCAACCAAAGGACAGAAAATACTATTGCTCCATCCCCACCCCTATCAGCGAAGGCTGATTGTGAACAGAGACTTCCAACATGCCAATGAGGGTGATGTCAGAGAGGTCCAAATAGGGAAACAAGACTTTCCTTTCTGCCAGATGATGAGCCCTTCCACTCCTGTGGTATGCGTGGACTGCAATGGCAGACTGGACTTGACCCTCCCCTTGCAGTAACAAAAAGTCCCTTCTCCATTCGAATAGGGAAGTTTCAGAAGAGGCACAGTGGGGAATCAGGACCTTCATCTCCATTGCAGTGTCCATAGAGACCATGTGGACTCTTCGGGAACTTCCACACCTGACCAGTAGTAACAAGAAGCCCCGTCCACCTAAGATGTCAACAGTGCTGAGAAGAGAACCTGGACTCCCCTCAACCTGGAACTAACAAAGTGACAAAACCACTCCACCACCATAACCTTGTCAGATAAAGCCTGCTAAAACTGAAGGCTTAAAGAAGGTCCAGAATCTCATAACATAGTAAGAAAAAGTATAAGTTTCAATAGAAAAAACACTCATCACACTAAGAACCATGAAGATCTCAAACTGAATAAAAAAAAAAGATGATGAATACATGCCAACACTGAGATGGCGGAGATATTAGAATTACCTGTCAATGGCTTTTAAACAGCCACGATAAAAATGCTTCAATAATCAATTATAAACAAGTTTGAAACAAACAAAAAAATAGCATCAGTAAACAAACAGAAGATATAAAAGAAATTTCAATAAAAATTTTTAACTGAAAAATTCAATAAACCAAAAATTCAATAAACCAAAAGCTCAACAGCAGAATGAAGGGGACAGAGCAAAGTCAGTGAATTGGAAGACAAACTATAAAAATGACCCAATCTGATAAAGAGAGAGAACTAAACTAAGAGAAAAAATGTACAGGGGTCAGGGACATGTGGGACTATAACAAAAGTACTAGTATTTCTGTCATCAGAATCTAGGAAGGAAAGGAAAAAAGAGAGTAGGGCTGAAAAAAGTACTCTAATTTGGCAAGAGACATAAACCTATAGATTCAAAAAGCTGATCAAAACGCAAACAGAATAAACCCCCCAAAATCCGTAACAAGACAAATAATAATTAAACCTCTGAAAAATAAAAAGAAAATAAAAATCTTGAAAGTGGTTGGAGAAAACTAATACCTATAAAGGAAAAAAACAATTGGAATGACAGAAAAATAAATAGATAAGTGGATAAAACAACTATGGAACCTTTACACAATGGAATACCACTTGGCCATAAAAAAGGAGAAAATTTTACCCTCTGCAACAGCATGGATGGATCTGGAGAGTGTTATGCTAAGTGAAATAAGCCAGTCAGAAAAAGACAAATACCATATGATTTCACTTATATGTGGTATCTAATGAACTGAACTAACAAGCAAAATAGAGACAGACTCATAGACAGAAAGCAAGATGACAGCAATTGGGGGAGGGAGGTTAGGGGGTGGAGGGATCGAGCGAAAAGGGAAAAGAACTTAAGGACATGGACAACAGTGTGGGGATTGCAGGGGGGCGTGGTATAAGGAGCTTAAATGGTAATGGAAAAAATACAATTAAAAAATTAAAAAATTAAAACATTAAAATTTCAAGCCCTAGCTGGTATAGCTCAGTGGATTGTGCACCAGCCTGTGAACCAAAGTGTCACCAGTTCAGTTCCCCAGTCAGAGCACATACCTGGGGTGCGGGCCAGGTCCCAGTAGGGAGTGCATGAAAGGCAACCACACATTGATGTTTTTCTCCCTCTTTCTCCCTCCCTTCCCCTCTGTCTAAAAATAAAATAAATAAAATCTTTTTAAAAACTTAAAATTTCAAAGATGAAAAGAATAACAGAAGATTTCTCAATTGAAACCATGGACCAGAGGAGGTGGCACAATATTTTTTAAGTGCTGAAAAAAGAACCATCAACCCAGAATTCTACACCCAGCAAAAATATCCTTCAGGAATGAAAGGGAGATCAAGATGTTCTCAAATGAAGAAAAACTAAGAGAATTTGTCCCCAGCGACATAACACAAAAGAATGGCTAAAGGAAGTTCTCTAAACAAAAAGAAAAATGATAAAAGAAGACACCTTGGAAAGGAGGAAGAAAGAAACTGTGCGATATGATAAAATAGCACTTATTTGGCCTTTTCACCAGCTTTTGTTGGCTCTGGGCAGGGAGTTCACCAAATTACTGGAATCTCCTAATGATAAGTATGCCTATATATGCTAATGAGATGGCTCCTGGCTGGAGGGGTAGGGGTGAAGGGAGGCTAGATAGCTTCAGAATGGAAGCTGGCACCAGAAACGCCTCATCATAAATATAGGTTGGAACTTTCAGCACCACCTCCTGAACTCCATGAAGGGAAGGACTGAAGACTGAGTTCAATCACCAATGATTTAATCAACTGTGCCTAGTCTAATGAAGGTTCCATGAAAATTTCTAAACAACAGAGTTTAGAGAGCTTTTGGGTCAGAGACTACATTGAGGTTCTGGAAGAGTGGCACCCCCAGAGAAGGCGTGGGAGGTCTAAATATCCTTCCCCCCACCCCATATATTTTGCTTTACGCCTCTCTTCCATTTGGCTCTTTCTAAGGTGTATCCTTTGTAATACAGGTGCATATAAATCTACAATTATCTCAGAATAAGAACTTCAATTAAAATGAGTGAAAAAGAGCCCTGGTTAGTGGGGCTCAGTGGATTGAGTGCCAGCTTGCAAACCAAAAGGTCACCAGTTCAATTCCCAGTCAGGGCATATGCCTGGGTTGCGGACCAGGTCCCCAACTGGAGGCATGCAAGAGGCAACCAGTCCACATGCCTCTCACACATCATGTTTCTCTCCCTCTTTTTGTCCCTCTCTTCCCTTCTACCCCCTCTCTAAAAATAAATAAATACAATTTTTTTAAAAAGTGAAAAAGAAAACGAAGCCAGGAGAATATTCAGGCTGACTAAGCAAATAAGAAAACAAGCAATTAAATCAAAGTACCCTTCTAATCCTTTGGTGGTAAGTGGTAGGTGGGGCTTCACTTCTATCTTCTCATAGCAGAAATATGAGGGCAAAATGCTTTAAAGGCTCCTAAGTGCTTTTCCACTGTTTATTTTTTCTTTATCTGATTTTCTTCTTTCCTCTGCCTTAAGGATCTTAGCAAGATCCTTGGTAATATAGAGAAATGGGAAGAGGTGCAAGCATGTGACAAACCCATATCCTTACCTTCTTCCTTTATTACAAGCCCAACCTAAATGACAAAATACATATCCAAAGATGCCAGCTACACAAGCAGAGGAAAAAGAAATGAAAGAAGCTAAGAAACAAGAAGGCCAGTGCAAGTAACCCAAGTTGTATCCATCGACAGATGAACAGATAAAAAAAAGTGGCATATCCATACCACATGCTACAACATGGAATACCACTCAGTGATAAAAAGAAAATTCTGACACATGCTACAACACAGATTAACCCTGAAGACATTATGCTCAGTGAACTAAACCACTCACAAAAGGACAAATACTGTATGACTCCTCTTATAACAAGATACCCACAGTAGTCAAATTCATAAAGACAGAAAGTAATATCAGAGTTGCTAAGGGCTGGGGGAGAAGAGCACTGGGGAGTTAGTGTTTAATGGGTACAGAGTTTCAGTGGGGAAGATGAAAAGGCTCTGGAGATTGACGGTGGTGATGGTTGCACAACAGTGTGAATGTACTAATGCCATTAAACTGTATGCTTAAAAACGGTTAAAATGGTAACTTACAAAGGTCTGTCCAGAAAGTATCCAGCCATATACTATGAAAAATAGAGACATTTCTTGAAGAAGATATAACATATAAGAAACACTGTACATAGGACAATGATGCCTCGGTCCCTTTCAAAGTAGGTACCTTGGGACCTCACAAAGTTCTCCCAATCACCATCAACTGGTCCATCGTATTTCCTGAATGTCATCAATGGTCTCAAATTTCTTCCCTTTCAAAGCTGATTTTAGTTTTGGGAAAAGCCAGAAGTCACAGGGTGCCCAATAAGGGCTTTAGTGGGGCTGAGTTACCTGGGGGATTTGATGTTTCACCAAAAGACACTGCAGAAGACATGATGCACGAGCGGCGCATTGTCGTGATGAAGCTGACAATCACCAATTGCCCACAGCTGTGGACGTTTGTGTTGTATTGCATCTCTCAACTGATGAAGAACATCGAGGTAGTACTCCTTATTAATTGTTTGGCCTAGAGAGGTATATTCATGATGGATGACACCTTCCCAATCAAAAAACACAGTTAAAACAGTCTTGATCTTGCTGCGACTTTGCCACACCTTCTTTCGGCATGGAGAACCAGGCAACTTCCATTAGGATCATTTCTAGGTCATAGCTGTGGACCCATAATTAACCTCTGGTTATGACCTTCTTGAGGAAATCTGGGTCATTGGTAGCAGATTGAATCAAGCCATTAGCAACTGCAGCACAATCTTCCTTCTGCTCTGGTAGCAGAAACCATGGAATGAATTTTTCCATGACACATTCCATGCCAAGATCCTTTGTCAAAATCTCTGACACAGTAGTTTTTGGAATCCCCAGATCACCTTCTAGTTCTCACACTGTCAGTCGCCAATCATTGTTGACTGCAGCTCATACATGTTTGACATTATCAGGTGTTCTGCTTGTTGCACGCCTTCCAGGATGCAGATCACTTTCAACAGATTCTTGACCACCTTTGAAGCATTTGTGCCACACTTATATTTGTGCTGCACTCATCACATTGTCTCTGGAAGCCTTCTGACTCATCCAAATAGTTTCCATGGAGGAATGTTCAAGCTTAATGCAAAATCTGTTGCAGATTCGTTGCTCTACTAGCCGAGTCATTTTGTATGCAATGGTCACACAGTAGATACTCACCACCTCCACTGACCAGTACAGTGAAGGCGTTATTGTTCACGCATGTGCATTATAGTCCACTCTCCCTGGCTGCCAGGTTTCATCGATGTCATGCAAACTTCTCATTATATTAACGATGGCTGGATTTTTTCCAGACAGACCTCGTATGTGTTGTGTGCATTTTAACACTGTTTTTAAAAACTTAATTATGAAAAAAAAACCATACTTTCAGGACAGATGGCATTTTTTCATTAAAGAAAATGTTTAATTTTAAAGGCCTCTTTAAAAGTTCTCTTTTTTCTAAAGAGAAAATTAAATGAAATATAGAAAATCAGTTTGAAATCAAAAGTGAAACTCAATATTTGGAAGACTCAAAGCAACTTCCTGATACTAGGAAAATGGCAACATTGGTGACTGTACACGGTCATAAAAGATGCCCTTACCAGCAAATGTTGGCCGCACATCTGGATCCGCCTCCCAGCACTGCTTCATGAGGCTGATGATCTCCTTTGGGCAGTACTCAATGACGTCCCCCTCATCTGGCCGGTTCCCAGACTTAATGCACATTACCAACTGCTGCTCAGAGATAGCATCTATAAAGCAAAGAACAGCTTAAGTTTAGACTTTCTTTCAGATCCTGCTCCTCTCAGGCAGGGAGATGACAGAACTTGGACAATGCCACTAATGTCTTTCTGCCTAGGATATGCTTTCAGTAAAGATACCTTGTCAAGTCGGGGCAGAATGGCCCTGTAGCAAGGAGCCACACAATATTTCAATTTCTGTATATGAAAGAATTCACAAGAAAGCTGCCTCCTGGTGGAACAAATGGAATATTAATGAGAGTGACTTAAAATGTAGAGTGATATTCAAGTAAGTAAGTACAAGAGGCCTGACCACTGTGGCTTAGTTGGTTGGGTGTTGTCCCTCAAAGCAAAAGGTTGCCAGTTCGATTCCCAGTCAAAGCATATGCCTGGGTTATGGGTTCCGTCTCCAGTCAGGGCACGTATGACAGGCAAACATCCATGTTTCTCTCTCATATCGATGTTTCTCTCCTCTTTCTCCCTCCCTTCCCCTCTAATAAATAAATAAAATCTTAAAAAATAAAAAAGATGTAAGTATGAGGACCTTTACTAGGAGGGCAGAGAAGTCTTTGTTGAGTCCAGAAAAATAAGGAGTTACCCAAGTAAGGAATGGGGGGAAAAGAACTCAGTAAGGATGATTATGGGCTAGGGAAGCAGGATATAAATAGATTAGAGGTTCCATAAATCATGATGTATCCCAGAAATTATGTTTGGTATAACTAAGCATACTGACTAAGGAAAGAGAGGTAAGGAATAAGGCTAGAGAAAGAAGGAAAACCCGAATAGGGCCTTGTATTCCATACTGAGGAATTTGAACTTTATCCTTGAGGCCACAGAGAGCCCCTGACAGATTTTAAACCATGTGTGAAATGGTCATATTTCCTTGGGGAGGAGCAGTTGGGCTGCAGTGTGCATGGTGGATGCATATGAAGAGCCTACAGCAGAAACACAAAGGGTCTGACTAAATAAAGTCCAGTGGTGATAGAAGTGGATGGTTCAAGATGTATCTTGAGTTATACATATACTTTGAATTTGTAGGCTTTGATGTCTGACTGGATGTGGGAAATGAGAAACAAGGCTGAGTCTGCGATGACGAGTGTTTCCAGTTGGGCAACTCAGCAGATCGATGGTGATGCCATCGCTGACCATAAAAAGCTGAGTGGGCTACAGGGAGAGCAGGTAGAAGATGAGTTTGTTTGGGCGGAAGTTGCTTGGGTGTTCCTCTGGTACATGTAACAGATCTGACTAACAGACAGGTGGATATCTAGCCCAGGGCTAGAGAGAAGAGATTTGAGAGGCATGGGCAAAGAAGTGGTCATTAAACCATGGGAGCTAATAATCACCCAAAGAAGAATGGATAGGAAAATGTCCATTAGTTCAGGCACTTAACGAACTGAAGGATGACTACTTATGTATCTGTTCTCCTGCACGAACCCTGTCTGTCTCATCATTACATTCCCAATTCTGATTAAAGTGCCCACATATGTTCTGAAATGATTCTTGAATGAAGGAGTAAGTGAATGGATGAAAGTATGACATGTATGCCTTGTAGTATGAAAGGGTAAGTCCTCGTAAGAATAAGCAAGCAAGCTTTCTTGTCCAGAAAGAATCCTGAAATTTTACAAAACCCCCCAAGCTTAGATGCATAATCAAGGCTCCTATTTGTCCTGTGACCCCCAATTCCTAAACTAAGATTACTTATTCAGTCAACAAAAATTTATTGAGCACCTGCTATGTTCCTGGCACCGTGTGTGTAGATGTTTGGGAAACAGCAGTGAATAAACCAGATGTGGTCCCAGACCCTGTGGAGCTTATAGTAAGACAGACATTCAGTGAACAAACAGTTATATATTTTAACTGACTTCATTGAAGACCATTATTTTGTTTAACAATTTTGATGAATAACCAACTCCCACTCCTTCATAAATGTCTTACTTTCATATGGCTCCTTATTTGCAAATATTGCCCAAAGTACTATGGCAAAGCTGTACACATCTGACTTCTCTGAGGGCCTGGCATTGATGTCATTCAGGTGCTCAGGGGCCATGTAGTAGAGGGTGCCACCGTTTTTCTTAGAGCGACTATTCACTTTTCGCTGCTCATTATGTTCCTCTTTAGTCAGCTTACTCCACGTCTTGAAGGAAGCAACACCAAGATCAGCTATCTGCAAGTGATCAGACCAATGAGATTGTTCTGTGAGGGCTACATGCAAATCAGATTTGTCTTTAAATTTGAGGCTTATCCAATAGATGTGAGGCACAGTGAATTTTCCAAAAATGGTCGCAGTGGATAGGGTTAAAACAGCTACTTCTGAACACTCATAGAAACTTTGTATTTCCCCAGCCATCTAGAAAATCTCCTCTAAGAAATGTCCATGTGAAATTCTGGTATCTCAATTCTTATGTAATTTTTAAAAACCCAGGAAATTTGCTGGAGGGGTTGATGGGAGGGGAAGAAAGGAGGCAGAACAGATGGCATTTCTTACATGAACAACGAAACATGTGTGTTCTAATTGCTCATTGACTGCATATGTTTTTCAACTATTTCTGGAGCTAGGAAAAAAAAGTATTTTCTTCTCGGCTGACTTATATAGCAGACAGTAACTGGGTACTGCACCTTCTATTTTCCCAAATGGTGTCCAAAAGCCCATGGATGCAAGTTTCCAAGGATTCCAAAGCCACTGAGGATAAGGGCTGTGGCACTACCTGTTTTGAGTTGGTAGCCTGAACCTAAGAGAAGATGGGCAGCGGTGGAGGAGAAAAACAGACAAAAAGCAGAGAGGAAAATCATCAAGGTCAGACACACACATAGAGAGGAGTGGTAGGGGAAAATGACAGAATACAGTTAAGAAGAAATCAAAGGTGACAGTTTCACTTTTGTCTCTAGGAATCCAAGTTTTTGGGGATGAATCTGGCATGCGGTTATGTAAAATCCACAGATTCTAAGAGATGCGCTATTAATATAAAGAAGGAAGCTTCTTTTTAAGAGAGGAATAAAAATCCTTCCGGGACTAAAACCAAGTGCTAGAGGCAGAACCTTCCAGCAGAGAGGGATGCCTGTGAAAGCAGTCCCCAAGGCCCAACCCTGGGCTGCTTCCCCCTTCAGATGTTGGTGCTTGGATTCCTGTCGCCAAAGCCAGGTAGCCATGATGACCCCACCTAGTTACATCTTGCTCTTGAATGAACAACAACAAAATCCCTCTCTTGTTTCCCTGTTTTCAAAAAGAAACATTAAAAAACGCAGATGAAAGTTAATGAATACATAAAAACTATAAACTCTATCAAGTGTGTACCTTCCTTTTCAATCCTTGGTAGACCCTTTGGGCACCACCACCACCAGTTAGAAACTGAGCTAGGTCTTCCTTCAGAGTCAACACATACAAAAATGGATTTACAGTGAAGAATGAAAACTAAAATTGCCTCAGTCTTCTATGAGCCTTTAGATTATGGTTTACCGGTTTACCTTAATGTGAAAGTCGTTATCGACGAGGATATTTTCAGGCTTCAGGTCCTTGTGTATTATACCTTCTCCATGCAAATAGCACATCCCTTCAATGGTCTCCAGAATTATCCTTCCTTTCACAGAAAGGGGGATACTGATCTAAAACAAGTAACATTTAGTCTATGAAATGGAAAGGTAGTCAAACTGGTCAAAGCAACTGTTTCATTCCAGAGTAGTGGGGTCTGCACCCGAGGATCCAGGTTGCCTTCTATCCTGCTCTGCAGCACTGCTGACATAGTAAAACAAGCCCCCTTCTGAAGAAACAGTTCATCCTAGGTGCTAAGGGTATTAATGGTGTGTTTCTCAGTGTAAAACTAAAACTTCCATGACAATATGGTAATATATAAATATGCTAACAATTAAGCTCCTTGAGAACAAGTCATCATCATCATTATGATTTAGGATGTGTGTTTACTACTTAGCATGGTGTGTGGAATGCTTGGTGAATGAATGGATAAATATACAAACAAACAAACCCCAGAAATTGTCTATGGTACACTAATATGATGTTCTACTATGTATTAAATATGTAAAAAATGCCATGGAAATATGTGTATGAAATAATGTTAAAAGAAAAAAAGAATGCAAGGAAATGTGCTCACGCTGATTAGAAACATTTAAAGATTAATCTACAAGATAACACAATGTAGTTAATTCTGAAATGAATTTAGTATCTGTTTTGTGATTTGTTATCAGGTACTTCAGGTCTTTGTAGGGTCTCAGGCTCAGTCTTACAATTGGATTCTAGTTATATGAACATCTATGTTAATACAGAAAATCCCAGTTTCTAGTTAGAGTAGTTAAGCATTAGATTTGCTTAACATCAAAACCACAGACTCTCACTCTGCGTGTGTGCACATATAGTCCCTAGCTTACAAGGTGGCTGTTTCCTAAAAATTTATGTGTATGTTGGTTGTTGGTGAATAGGAAAAAAATGTAAATGAAGGAAGTTAGATTCCCAAGTCAACCCCTCAAACCATATCAACTCATAAGGCAGCTGAACTACAGTATCTGTACTGATCGTTACCATACAAAAAATTGCCAGAGATTGTCCCATCTTCCATAGTACACCTTCGGACTTACGAAAATATCCTGAACAGGCAAAGCAGATCCCAGTCTCATCTCTCTTCCTGCTTCTCCCCCTCCATTCTCCTGCCTTTCTTCTTGAGCCCCAATTAGGGCACCTTATCTTTGGCCTGATCCCAAGAAAGCCTACTTAGTTCATGCAATTCATCTAGTTTTGGGGAGAAGGGCAATCTGGTCAAATGATACTACAATGCGTACGAGTGATTATCTTTCATCTGTCCCACAGGCATTTGTGAGAGATGTCTGTGACTTAAAAGAAGAACTGACATAGCTTCAGCAATTGTGAAGTCAGGGGAGAAGATGGGGAAAAGGGAAACATTTGCCATAAAGACAGTCATATCCCACCATTCCCACAAGCCATCTGTGCTTTGCCAAACCCAGTTATCTGCAGTTTCCCAAATTTGGCACACTCCTGTTCTTTTGCATATGCCATTCTCTCTGCCTGGAACACTTCCTCCCTAATTCTCAGCTTCAAAACCTCTACTTGTCCTTCAGATTTTGGCTCAAGCATCCTCCTTCTGGAATCCTTTCCTATCCACCCCATGCTAGGGTGTGTTCCTCTCCTGTGTTCCCACAGCACACAACGAGGTTGTCTATCAAAACATCATACACCATTCTCTTACCTATCCGACCCCTTTACTTGTCTGTATATTTGCTACTGCTTCCTAAGCACCTAGCACAAGGTCTTGCTCTTAACAGATACATAAACTTTTTTAAATGCTTTTGAGTTACTTGGTTTGATAAACTTTTTATTTTCCTGTTTTAAGTCTCACTCATCAGTGTTGTTGGCTCCAGTATTGTACATTTAAGCTATACGTCTCTTAAATGGTATCTGTGTGCAATCACTGATATTCCTTCTTCTCATATGGGCCTTCATAGGATACATTCTTTAATTAATCAGTCAATATTTAATTGTTATCCATTATGCATATACCCCACATCAGACTATGCGCTTCATGAAGACAAGGTCTGTCTCTGAATTGTGGATCTTACAGTGACTAACAAAAAGGACACAGACAACTGTCTGCAGGGACTGAGAGAAGGACAAGATCACCCCCTGAGCAGGGAAAGTCAAGGAGGACTTAATGAGGGATTGAGCAGAAAATCCAAAACATCTGGCAATTCACAAAAGGATTATTTTACACCAACAAACTACAAAAGAACATGATGCAATACCCCTAACGGACAAGAGCACGCGAGTCGCCATGCCCACACCGGGCGCGGCAAAGGCCCCCGTACCTCAGCTTTCAGTACGTGCATCAGGTTGCCCTTTTCCATGTACTCCATCACGAGACAGTAGCTGCCCTCCTCCATGATGATGCCCAGCAGCTTTACCACCCGCTCATGCCTCAGCTTGTGCATCATCTTGCCCTCCTCTAGCAGGGACTCGTTGTACCTGTGGGAGGAAAAGGTGCTGAGTTAGCCCCTCTTCCCTTTGTGCCCCCGACAAATGCAGTACACATCTTCAGGGCATCCCCTCACATGTGCTCTTGTCACTACTTGTTTGTGTACTGATCTCTGCCAGGCACTGACTACAAGCTTTAGAAGGCACAGTCGTTTCTCTTTCCCAGTGACCGGCAGTGAGTGTTCAAGAAATGTTAAACTGGTGGGTGAGTGACTGAACAGTAAAGCAGCAATGACACACTTGCCTGAAAAAAGGACTGTGCTGGAGAGTATAATAAAAAATGCAGCCTTTCTCATAACCATTCTGGCAAGAAGAGAAAGAAATAAAACACTACCAACTGTTATAAAGAGAGGGTTCCTGGAACCACTAATTAATAACCACTTTTTTTTTTCCATATTTACAAATAGTCCTTACCAAAAATGCAAAGCAATTCTAACTTCACTGATTCCTCCCATTTCCTTTTCATTACCTTCCTCATCTCCCTTGATTTCCTTCCCTTTCTCTATTTCCTTACCTTCATTTCTCTTCCATTATTTACCAGCTGTAAACTTTTCATTAACCAGCCTCAGGATCCTTATCGATGATATAGGCGTAATAACCACCTTGCAGGGTTATCTGACATGGAGCCCGTGTACTGACACTTACACCATGGTCTGTCTCATTCTAAAGTGCGTACTATCCTTATCCTGCCTCCTCCTGTGCCTCCGCCAACACTGCTTCCTATGGCCAGCCCACGGTTTAACCCACCGCCCTGTGCCCAACTCACTCCATGCACTTCGGCCCTGTGTACACCTTTTTCAGTATTACGAGTCCACAGGATCTGTGTAAACACAAAGACACCTGTCCGAAGCCCCCGCTTTCTAGATGTTCCGTCTCCAGGAAGTCACTAGATTTCATCTTAATGTCATCCAACGACATGTCTGGTTTCCTTCCAAATGCTCAAAATGCTCAAAAATATACTTTTTTTTTCACCTTGGAGTTGTTCCCTGTAAAGAAAACAAGAAAACATCTCAGTGCAAAAAATTTATTAGTCAAAAAACCAGGTGTACCTTTATTTTTTGAGGATAGATTCATCGTCTCTATCATGAACTTCCTTTCATATTTCTAAGAATCACAGAGGACCACAATTTTTATTCCTTAGACTTTCATTTCTGGCAACACAGAACCAGAAAATTTTGAAAGCCCTCCTGCCATAAAGGACCTATATATGTCAGGAAACATAATGCAAACATTCCAATGCACAGCTAGGTTCGGCAGAAGGGAAAAGAAGCACAGGGGCTGAAAATAAACAGGGTGCTGGCCACAGGGCCATGGCCAACATGGCAGCTGCTATGGACTGAATGCTTGTGTCCGCCCCTAAATTCATATGTTGAGGTCCTATCTCCAATGTGATTGTATCAGGAGGCAGGGCCTCTGGAAGGCAATTAGGTCATGAAGGTGGAGTACTCCAGGATGAGACTAGAAAAGACAGAATTTTCTTTCTCTCTCTCTACCATGTGAGGATACCATGAGGGGTCAGCCCAGGAAGTGAGCCCTTGCTACACATGGATCTGCTAGCACCTTGATGGTGGACTTCCCGGCCTCCACAACTGTGAGAAATGTCCATTGTTTAAGCCCCCCAGTCTGTAACTTGTTATAGCAGCTGACTGATAAGGCAGTGGCTCTCTGGGGCCCTCCTAACCTCACCATCCAGAGGTCAGAATTTAAAGTCCAGACAGGGACAAGAGTTGAGGTCAGGGAACGCAAGAAGAGAGAGTTAAAAGAAAGATTCTCCCCTACATGTGGCACTCCTCAATGTGCTACCATATCCTTCAATGAAAGGATGGACAAAAAAAAAAAAGCAGTCCTCTAGCAAAGAAACTTGTCTTAGACTGGGCATGGGGTATAAAAAAATGTCTCTGTGTAAATTCATAACTTTGGGCCTTCCCTTAAATACATTTGAGCTTTGAATCTAGACTCCTCTATAGCCAGGATTCCCCAAACTAAGAACTTTTACGTATATAAAATGATCACAGACTAATGGCATCCCTAGATTATAAAACTAAAGTAAACAAAACACAAGCAAAGCCAGGCTAGACAAAATTACCAGAAATAAAGAACTAAGTTAACATGAGCTCCCTTTCCAAAATTATAAAACACAAAAGAAAAAGTTCATCATGAACCAGACTAGATACAACAAACAGTGGTATCAGGCACCAAAGAACTTCAAGTAATTAAACTACTGAATAGCCTTACATGAATTATGAGCAAAAGAAAGAATTTAAAGAATATAAAAAGAATAATGCACTAGGTCAAAAGAATAGGAAGATGTAAAAAGGATGAGGATTTGGAGAATTTATACATCAGTGCTATAAAATATACAACGTACACAATCTCAAAACAACTATTTGCTTGCTTCATTTTTCTTTTCTTCCATTCATTCAGTTTCCCTAAACTGAAATGACAAACAAAAATCCATGGGGAAGCACAATGAGATACTACTACATACTCACCAGAATATTCAAAATTGAAAAGGCTGATGCCACCAAATACTAGCAAAGATAAGAGGCGACCAGAATTCCCATCCATTGTTGGTGGGAGTATAAAATGTACAACCGCTTTGGGAAAAGGTCGGGCAGTTTCTTATAAAACTAAATGTATACTTACACTATAACCCAGCAATTCCAATGCCAAGAGAACTAAAAGCATATGTCCCAAAAGACTTGTGCAATGTTCATGGCTGATTTATTCATAATAGCTCCAAAATGGAAACAAGTGTCCATCAATAAGAGAATGGGTCTCTCTCTCTCTCTCTCTCTCACACACACACACACACACACACACACACAACCTGTGGTATATTCATAAGATGAAATACTACCCAGCTATAAAAAGAAATGAACTACTAATAATACATGCAACAATGTGAATGAGTCACAAGAGAATCGTGCTGAGTAAAATAAGCCTTATACAAAAGAAATATGTACTATATAACTCCATTTACACCAAGTTCTAGAGCATTCAAACTAATCGGTGTTGTTAAAGGGATGCTGGTTGGTGGGGACAGGGTAAGGATTGAGTGGGATGAGGTATCGGGGAGCTTTCTGGGGGGAGATAATGTTCTAGCATCTCAGTGTGGGGGTTAGGGTTATACAGGTATAAGCATTTGTCAATACTCAGCAGGTAATACTCAAGAACTGCAGGTAAATTTTAACTCTAGTTAGTGGTATGCATGCTGAAATATTTAGGGGGAAGTATACTGATATCTCCGATTTCCTTTGCAGATAGGCTGGCGAATCGAGAAAGGGATAAGTGATGGATAAGTGATGGATGTGATAAAATAAGCAGAGTAAAAAGACATAGATGGTGGATATATGTAAGTTCACTGTAAAATTTTTTTAACTTGGCACTTTGAAATTTTTCATAATAAAATGTTGTAGGGAGGGAGATTTCAAAAATAAAAGTCTCCAGAAAAGTTTCTGAAAACGCCTAGGCTGACAGCAGTCTGTGCAGTGGCTTGGGAGTTGGGCTCAAGTAACCGACCTTCTACGCCTTGTACAAAGGCTGGGGGTGGGCCCTGCCACCCTGACCAGGGGCACCTATCAGAACAGGCCTTTCTTTCTCTTGTTATGAATTCTAGCCCTAGAATCTATTAGCCCTGTGACTTGGTACTTTACATAAGCCTCAATTTTCCCATTTTCAAAAGGGAATAATGGCTGCCTCACCAGACCGGTAAGTATTATATGAGAAAAAATATTTGAAAACTCATTTGTTGCCTGCTTTCTGGCTCTGGCTCTGGCTCTGGCTGACCCAGCTGCCCACACTCATCCGCATTTATCCCATTTTACTAGGCTTTGAGAATGACAATGTGCAGTTGGGGTCACTCTGCTCAGTGGTTCTCCTGACTAATCCTTGTGAGAACGGGTAGGGGTAGAGGGTGTACAAAAATAAAACATATTTTAGCATTTGTTTTAGGCCTCCTTTTCCACTTCCTGTAGATTCTCTGCAGCATACAGAGCGCATCTTATGAGGGTAATTTACCCCCCTCTCCCCCTTCAACCTGTTTAGGGTACACGCTCTGGGCTAGATGCTACTCATCCTTCAGGTCTCAGCCTTTGGCGTATTTTCAGAGAAGCCATCGTAAGTCTTCCCATTACACATTTTCACAGCACCCTTGAAGTAGTTAAGACAGCTGTAATTTGAGAAATATTTCTAACTAAGCTCACAGAAGGCAGGAAACTCTTCTTCCAGTGCCTAGCACAGAACCAGACACATGGTAGTTGATCATTAAATGAACTTTTAAAAGAATTATTTAATTGTCCCAAAATGAAGGACGCAGTTAAATGAATTATAGCACATTCATAAAATGGAATATAGAGCCATTCAAAATTGTAGTCTGTAAGTTACGTATACATATGTACAAAAAAATGACATAACAACAGATACCAAAATGTTAGCGAGGATTATATATGGATGGCAGGATGGTTTTTACTTTCTTCTTTATACTTTTATTAGACTCCACAAATTTTATGCAAAAAGCACAATTACATTTATAATAAAAATTATTTTTAAAAAATTTTTAAATCCTCACTCGAGGATGTTTATTGATTTTAGAGAGAGGAAGGGAGAAAGAAAGCGACCCAAAACCTTCTGGTACATGGGATGATGTTCCAACCAAATAAGCCACCCAGTCAAGGTTAAAATTTATTTTTTAAAGGAAATAATTCCTCCACTCAAAAGTTCTTTTTTCTTAGGAATCAAATTAGAGTTGCTGATAAAGATTATGTATGTACAATTATGTTCCCAGTAACATTACAAAGAACAAAAAGCATATAGAACAATTTACATATCCAGAGGAAGGAATAAGTTATGGCCCATTCATATACTGAAATATATCTAGCAGGTTTCAAACATGATGTTATATGTGAATGTTTAAAAACATTTAAAAAATACTCACAGAATAAAGAAACAGAAGGAAGTACAACCATGCTCTGAAATATGCCCACTTGGGTATAAAACTTCAGTTTTATGAGTTGTATTTGGTATCTCTCGTTCAGCCCAGGTCTTGCCTCCTCAAATTTGCCAAGACAACTAAGATTTAGTGCCTCCAACAAGCATGATGGAGCTCAGGTGAAAACCTCCAGGTGGTTCTGCTGTATTCTTTGTGAGCTGGTTCCCATCCAAGTCAATTCTCCTTACAGTCTTGCAGTTTGCTGGTTTAGTCTGGTCTTTCTTAACCTCATGCATCTTTTCCATTGTTTCAAATGATTTCTTTTGTTTTCACTCTTTTTCCCCATGAACAATTCAACTTTATGAGCACTGAATATCTTAGGAAGGCCTTGTGAATCTAGGCAGGTAGAAACCACATTATAGAGCCATGTTACACAGTAAACAATGAAAGCACGCTGGCCTGTTATATCATGTAATGACACCTAATTTTAACTACCTGTGTCCATTTCAACGGGATAAATGGATTAATTATCCATTAATTAATAATGATTAATTCCCCCAATTAAAAATTTCAAGAAATTTCACAAATTATCTGTAAGGTAGCGCGAGTCTATGTATCAAAATATTCATATCTATATTCAAATGTTTGTCAATTATCCCTCAATAAAACTGGGGAAAAATACAAATAAATAATTAATATCTCCCAAATAGGTAGAACTAATTTATGATATTAATAGAGTAGTGGTTACCACTAGGTGGGAGACAGGAGGTAGTGAATGAGAAGAGGCATGGGGGTGGGTTTCAGAGGTGAGAGCAATCAATGTTCTAATTCTAAATCTGGGTAATGTTTACTTTGCGATGCTACATAGAGCTGTACAGTTATGATCTGTGCACTTCTCTCTATATGTTACACATAAATAAAAAAGTTTTTTAACAGGATTTAAAATATTCATATTTATCTTTAAGTGGTAGGGAATGATATTTTTCAATTCAATGATGACCATAATGCGCCTGACAAAAATGTTGGTTGCCTACCTATTACTGCCGCCTGCCCCCTTTCTCTGCTAATAGGACTCTCATTTGACTCATGTATCTAACGTGGACTTCTCTCAAGTTTTTTTGATTATACAGCTTGATGCTTTGCCCAGATAAGCAAGAGCTCTGCACAAGGAAGAGCCAAATGACAAACAAGAGATTAACTCATTGTCTTGTACATTAGCACCTTACGATCCCATAAAATAAACTTTAGTCTCATCATTGCAATTTACAAATAAAGAAACTAAAATTTGGAGTTAAATGATTCACCTAAAGTGGCAGATCCTGGAAGAAACCTTTGACTCTTCACTCAAACTTCCACTGTTAATTCGCCAACTCATGCTATTTTGTGTATATAGCAAACAATAATCTGTCTTTGTTAAAATGATATGCAAAGACCTAATCTGATAGTCCTGCTCACCTATATTAAATGAGTATGCTACAATCAGAAACATAGGGAATGTACAGACTAAATTCTAAAAACATGAAAATATATGGTCCAAAATCAATATTCTATAGGTTAATACAATCATTTTTGCCAGAGTATAATATCCAACCAAAGCATGGGAAAGTATATTTTTCAAATTCCCAGATCATATTGGTGGTATTAACATGTTATGGATTAATAAGCCCCAAATAATAGCTTGGTATTATTTGGTATTTCCAGAACTGAAAATGAAGTTGGTATTTTCAAAATGTTTATCAATTCTGCCCTGACTGGTGTGGCTCAGTGGGTTGGCCATTCTCCCTCCAACAGAAAGGTCACCAATTAAATTCTGGGTCAGGTCACATGCCTAGGTTGTGGGCCAGGTCCTATGTTAGGGGTATGTGGGAGGTAAAGCGATCAATGTTTCTCTCCCTCTCCTCTCTCTAAAAATAAATATTGTTAAAAAGAATTTTTATTAATTCCTATTAATATTCACAATCCTGAAAGTAGTATATATCTCCAGTGGTCAATATAGTGCAGACTGAGGAAAATGAAATTTAAAGTAATCTTTACTGCTGTTTTATCGGTAATAATAATGAAATGCCCTAAATTTTAAAGGCTTAGTCTTCACTTTTTGTTTAGAAGAGCTGCTGTTTTCCACATTTCTATGATCGCAATTTCCTCTTTGCTCTAGCATCAACCAGGTGGTTACAAAATGCAAATCAAGTACTACTAAGTCACTCAACATTCCAAAGTTCACTCTGAGCCTTAACTTCTTCGAGTGCAAAACAGGGAAGAAAGGACTTCCGCAAAGTTTGGTTTTCCGCAAAGACTCAGACTTTGTCCCAAATAAACAAGAATTCCGAGCAAGGAAGAGATAAACCATCAGGGAGATACAGGTAAATGAACAACACCCCCCACACCACACACACAAACACACACACACACACTCTCTCTCTCTCACTCTTTCTCTCTCTCTCTCTCTCCTTGTGGGTTTTTGTCAAAAGCTTAGAAGGATGGAGCTAACTAATACTCTTCAAAAACCTGAAGAGATTTTGTAGCACTTCATAGAAGCAAATGTCACTGACCACTGAAGAAGCCTCCTAGGGTTATGACATTAGTCCCTTTTGTCAATGTAGCTGTTGACCCTTCTTTCCCATTTGCTAGTACATGTCTAAGATTATGTGGAAATGAATTGATAGTGTTTGCGACCCGCTGCAGCCTTAACTGCCACAGAAAGATCCTTTCAAAGGTTGGTAAGAAGTCCCAGCCAGAGACACCTACTAACCCTGTTATGGCAACAGCAGACACGACTGTAAATTACTGAAACTGCAACGAACGCCCATCATTCCTACCAAAAGAACAAAAACGAAGGGTGTGTTACAACGTCACACCGCTATTGTGGCCCCAAGACAGGTCTCCGCCTTTGTACGGATTTACATCTAAAGCTGTGAGCCGGAGAGCGGCTGAGCCTTGGACAGTTCAGCAGTTCCGCGCCCGACTTTCGGATAATCTAGCGGACGTTTCTAAAACTAGATACTATTTCTTTTCTTTCATCCTCCCAGCTCGCTTTTTAAAAGAGTAAAGCCAGAATCCTCTGGCTGAAACATCACCAGGATTTTAAGACTTGAGTACAAGCCCGGGCCGGCGTAGTCCAAGCCGGCAAAAAGGGTCAATGGCAACCAGACCCACCGCCACCCGACTTTGAGGGATACAAGTTCACTCCATGGAACTTCCGGGAAAGCCGTGGGCTCCGCCACCACGCGACTGGCCACTCGCTGCCCGACTTGGGGCACAGGCACACCGCCTCCGCCCACCGCCCACACGCCGAACAGGAAGCCCCGCCCCCGCCTGGAAGCAGAGACAGAAGTTGGCGGCTGCTGGTAGTCTCCGCGCAGACGCACCCGAGAGTTTTTTACTTTCGTTTCTGCGGCTAACTTCCCCAGGTTCGGGTGAGGAAACAAACAGCTGTGGAGATCAAGAATTACTCCGACTTCCCGGTAGCTTCTTAGGGGCGCTCTGGGAAGGACGCCGGAGCCTTACGGAGAGTCAAAAAAGAGAGCTCGGCTCGCTCGGGGACGCCACACTGCAGTGGCCGCCCCGCCCCGCGCTCACCGCGCCCGGCTCCGTGGGCCCCGCCGTGCTGCGCGCGTCCAGCCGCGCGGCCTGCGCTCCCTCGCCCCGGTGTGACAGCTCGCTCGGCACCTGAAAGTTTGGGCCGCGACCGCCGCGCTGAGGACGTCGGATCCGGTGACCGCGCCTTCAGTGCGTAGAGTGAGAGCTCACGGCGGACGGCGAGCCGCGGGGCGTGGACTGCTCTCTCTGCCTCCACCCCCTGCCCCGGCGGAGGAGGACGGAGAGAGCTCCCGCCCTCCGGCTTCGGGGCCCTGTACCCCGAGGTCTGTCAGCTGAGACACGCCGGCTTTACTGTGTTTGAAAGAACATTGGGAGGCCAGAAGGAAAGAGGAAATGTTACCCAAGATCCTTTATCTAGATCCTTACCTAGAAGGTTACCTAGAAATCTTCCGCTGGGGGAGACGTAGTTTGTTTGAGCGAAAGGTACTGGGGTGGGGGGGTAGGGGTTACGCCGGGGGTGGGAGCCTGAGCTCTTGGTTTTAGCAACCCTTTGCCTAGACCCTTAGGCAAATTACCATTGTCTTATCTCTTCACCTGTAAATTGAGGTTAATAAAGTCTCTGTAGGGCTGTAGAAGGAGAAACGTGACACTATTTTGCAACCCTTTAAAATGGCAATAGGGAAGTCTCAAGCAAAATGGGAAGTGCTTGCTATCGTGTTATATTAAAAAGTAAATCAGCCCTGGCTGGTGTGGTTCAGTGGACTGAGCACTGGCCTGCGAACCAAATGGGTCCTAGTTTGATACGGAGTCAGGGCACATGCCTGGACTGTGGGCCACCAGCTTCCCGGTTGGGGGCACAGGAGAGGCAACCACATATTGCACACATTGATGTTTCTCTCCCTCTCTCCTTCCCTTCCCCTCTGTCTAAAAATAAGTAAATAAAATATTTTTTAAAAAACAAATTATACACACTGCAATGATTCCATATTGTAAAAAGGTCTATTCAAGTGAATGAGAAGCCACAAACAGGAAGAAAGTATTTGCAAAAGACATATCTGATAAGGACTGTTACTCAAAATACCATACAGTTGATCCTTAACAACTTTGTACTGTGTGCATTTACTAATACGGGGATTTTAAAAATCCGTTTTTAAGTGGACCCACACAGGTCAAACCCACTTCGTTCAAGAGTCAACTGTATTTCCATGTTTGGAGGGCCAAATTAAGTTATACCCAGATTTTCTACTGTTTCAGTCGTGGGTGCCCCAACACCCCTGCCTCTAAGGGTCAACTCTATACCAGAAGCTCTTAAAACTCAACAATTAAGAAAAAGAAGAACCTAATGACAAAATGTGCAAAAGATCTGAATAGACATTTGATGGTACAGATGACAAGCATACAAAAAGATACCACTATAGAGAATTGCAAATTTGAAAAAAAATGGGATACCACTGTTACATACTTATTAGAATGACCAAAATCCAAAATACTTGACAACACCAAATATTAGGATGTGGAACAACAGGAATTGTCATTCATTGTTCATGTGATTCAAATTGGTTCAGCCACTTTGGAAGAAAGTTTGACAGGTTTTTTTTTTGTTTTTGGTTTTTTTAAGCTAAAAACGTCTTACCACATGATTCAGCAACCACTCGTCATGGTATTAACCAAAATGAGTTGAAAGCTTATGTCTATACAAAAACCAGCACATAAATGTTTATAGCACCTTTATTCCTAATTGCCAAAACTTGAAGGCAACTAAGATTGTCCTTCACTAGCTGAATGGGCAAAAAACAAACAAAAAACTGTGGTCTACCCTTACAGTGGAATATTACTCAGTGCTAAAAAGAAATGTGCTATCAAGCCACAAAAAGACATGGAGGAACCGTAAATGCTTATTTCTAAGTTAAGAAAAGACGATCTGAAAAAGCTCATATTATTCCAACTGTTGGGTTGGCCAAAAATTCTGTATTTTTTTTTCCATAAAATAAACACATTTTTCATTTTCACCAATAACTTTACTGATTTGGATATTTTGAGTATGTTAGCTACCTCCCATGTGGTATAACGTTGATTGTTCTCAATTAATATCTCAATATGATTGCTATCAACTTCAACTGGTCTACCAGACCATGGAACAGTGTCCAGTGAGAAACCTCCAGCATGAAACTTCACAAGCCACTTTTGACACATTCAGTCAGTCACAGCACCTTCTCCACATGCTGCCCAAATCTTTTATTTGTGCAGTTGTGTTTTTACCTTTCTTGAAATAATAAAGCAAATAATGCCAAAAATGCTGTGTATTTTCTTCCATCTTCAAAATTAAAATGGCTATACAAAAATTCACTGATTTTGATGTTTTATTTTAATGCATACCAATGTTGCAGCTGTCACAATACAATCTAACAAAATTGTTCTGAAAGCAGTTGAAGACATCTCATGGAAAAAACCAAACAAACTTTTTGGCCAACCTAATATAACATTCTGAAGATGGCAAAACTGTGGAGGCAGAAAAATGATGCTTGTCAAATTTGTGTGGAGGGATGGATGAATAGGTGGAACAGAGGGGATTTTAGGGCAATGAAATTATTTTGTATAATACTATAATGGTGGGTACATTATACATTTGTCAAAACTCATAAATGTACAACAGAGTGAAACCAAATGTGAACTATGGACATAATGATGTGTCAGTGTTAGTTAATTGTAATAAATGTGTCACATTGCTGCAAGATGTTGATGGTGGGAGAGGCTCTGTGTTTTGGAGGCCTTTGGGGATATGGTTAGAATGTGTGGGAATGCTCTCTTCTTTCCACTCATTTTTGCTGTGAAACTAAAATTTCTGTAAAAAATAAAGTTACATATATATGATGAAAGGGGTACCTACTCATTTAACAAACATTTCTCACTATTATGTACCAAGTATATACTAGACACAGGAGTATCTGATGGTAGATACAAATGATACAAAAAAGCATTCATTCAATAAATATTTATATAGCACCTATTTTACACTAAAGGCTCAGTTATGAACAGATCAAAAATCTCTACTCTTATGGAGCTTACATTCTAATGGAGAAGATGAATGAATGAATGACTGAATGAACTATGTAATATGTTAGTAGTGCATGTTAAGAGAGAAAAAGTGCACCGAAGTTGAATAGATGTTCATGTATGTGTGGGTACTGTACCACAATTTTAAATGGAGTGGCTAGCACTGTAGCCCTGGCTGGTGTGGCTTGGTTGGAGGTCATCCTGCAAACTGAAAGGTCTCCAGTTCCAGTCCTGGTTGGGGCACGTCCTTGGTTTGCAGGTTTGGCTGCCAGTCAGGGCACATACTGAAGGCAACCAATCGATGTTTCTTTCTGGTATCCATGTTTCTCTCCCTCTCTCCCTCTCTTCCCCTCCCTGGAAAAAGAAAAGAAAAGCCCGCACTGTAAAGGTAATATTTGAGTAAACAACTATAGGAAGTCAGAGAAACCCATGAGGATACCATGGGGATTCCTAGGGACAAGTATACAAGGCAAAGAACAGGAAGAGCAAGGGTAAAGCCTCGGAGATGGGAGCAGAAGAAGGTGGTATCTGTGGAAGGAACAAGATATAACGTAGTAATATAGCTTTTTTGACTTCCAGCCAAGATGGAGGCATAAGCAGATACACTTTGTCTCCTCACACAACCAAAGAAGGACAACAACAAATTTAAAAACAAAAAATAACCAGAACTGTCCAAAAATCGAACTTATGGAAGTCCAACAATCAAGGAGTTGGAGAGGAAACATTCATGCAGACTGGCAGAAGGGGTGGAGATGGGCAGCGGGGCAGAGAGGACGCAGCAAGGCAGTGGCTGGCAGACCGGGGCGGGCAAGGCAGTGGCTAGTGGACCGGGCAGTCCCACATTTGCGTGTGGATAAACCAGGAGGAACAACTGGGGAGTGAGGGAGACATACAACCCAGGATTCCAGCACCAAAAAAGAAATCCTCAAAACCTCAACAGGTAAACACCTGGGGGTTGTGGCAGTGGGAGAAATGGCCAGTCTCACAGGAGAGCTCGTTTGAGACCCACAGGGTCCTAGAAGGTACACAAGCCCACCCACTTGGGAATCAGTAGCAGAAGGGCCCAATTTGCTTGTGGATAGTGGGGGAAGTGACTGAAAGCTGGCCTAGAGCCAAGCAAGTGGCATTGTTTCCTCACCGACCCCTCCCACACATACAGTGCCACAAGGCAGTGACTCAGGCTGCTCCACCCTGGCAAATACCTAAGGCTACATGCCTCAGAACGTTAATAGGCACGCCAAGACAAAAAAAATATGGTCCAAAGGAAAGAACAGATCAAAACCCCAAAAACAGAACTAAGTGATGAAGAGATAGCCAACCTAACAGATACATAGCTCAAAACAGTGGTAATCTGGATGCTCACAGAATTTGTGGAGTATGTTCACAATATGGAGGACAAAGGGAAAGCTGTGCAAAGGGAAATAAAGAAAAATACACAGGGAACCAACAGTGAAGGGAATGAAACTGGGACTCAAATCAATGATTTGGAGCAGAAGGAAGACATAAACATTCAAGCAGAACAGAATGAAAAAGCAAGAATTCAAAAGAATGAGGAGAGGCTGAGGAACCTCTGGGACAACTTTAAATGTTCCAACATCTGAATCTTAGGGGTACCAGAAGGAGAAGAGGAACAGCAAGACACTGAAAACTTATTCATAAAAGTAATGGAGAACTTCCCCAATCTGGCAAAAGAAATAAACTTCCAGGAAGTCCAGGAAGCTCAGAGAGTCCCAAAGAATTTGGACCCAAGGAAGCATGCACCAAGGCACATCATCATTACATTACCCAAAATTAAAGATAAGGAGAGAATCTTAAAAGCGGCAAGAGAAAAGGAAAGAGGTACCTACAAAGGAGTTCCCATAAGACTATCAACTGATTTCTCAAAAGAAGCCTTATAGTCAAGAAGGGGCTGGAAAGAAGTATTCAAAGTCATGAAAGACAAAGACCTACATCCAAGAATACTCTATCTGGCAAAGCCATCATTTAGGATGAAAGGGCAGATAAAGTGCTTCCCAGATGAAGTAAAGTTAAAGGAGTTCATCATCACCAAGCCCTTATTAAATGAAATATTAAGGGGACTAATCTAAGAAAAAGAAGATGATCAAAAATATGAACAGTAAAATGACAACAAACTCACAACTATCAACAACTGAACCTAAAAAACAAAAGCAAACTAAGCAAACTGCTAGAACAGGAACAGAATCACAGAAGTGGCAATCACATGGAGGGTTCTCAGTGGGGAGGGGGAAGAGTGTAGAATGGGGTTAAAAGTACAGGGAATAAGAAACATAAGTAGAAGGTACAAAATAGATAGGAGGAGGTTAAGAATAGTATAGGAAATGGAGAAACCAAAGAACTTATATGTACAACCTATGTACATGAAATAAGTGGGGGAATGCTGATGGGGGGCCTGTGCAGGGCAGAGGGGAACAAAGCGGAGAAAAAAATGGGACAACTGTAATAGTATAATCAATAAAACATTTTTAAAAAAAAACATAATGTAGTAATATAGGATAAGGTCAGAAAGGTAAGGCAGGGTGTAGGGAAGGTTATATGAGGACTTGTAGGTGATTTTAAGAAGCTTACCTTTTATTCTGAATGAATAGAGTCACTGGAGGGTTCTGTGCAGAACAGAAGCATGCTACAAATTACATAATTGGATCGCTCAGGCTGCTGAGTTGAAAATATACTGCCAAGGAACAAGAGCAAAGCAGGATAACAAGCTTGGAGGTTATTGCAGTTATACAGACAGGATGAGGATGGCTTGCATGAGAGTGATAACAATAGGGGTAATGAGAAATTGTCAGATTCTGGATAAAATATGAAGGTGGAGACAACAGGATTGGCTTCAAGATCAGAAACAGGGTGTAGGAAATAAAATAACTGGGAAGTTTTCATCCTGATCATAACTTGAAGGACAGAGTTGAATAGTGTGAACAGCAAGTTTGTGAAAATACCAAGTTCTATTTGAACATGTTAATTTGGGATGTCTACTAAATATCTAGGTGGAGATGTCAAGTAGGCAGGTAGGTATGTGAACAGGGAGGTCAAGGAAGGGGTCTAGGTTGAAAATGTAAATTAGAATGTCATGAACGTATGGATGGTATCTAAAGCTATGAGGCAAGATATCAAGGGAGGGAATGTGGATAGAAAAGAGGTCTGAGGAATGAGCCCTGAGGTCCTACAGTGTTTAGAGATTGATGAGATGAAGAGCAGACATCAGGAAAAGAGGGAGAAACCACATGGCGGGGGGTGGGGGGAGGATCTTTAAGAGAGTGATCAGTTGTGCCAAATGCTGCTGATATGTCAAGAAAGATGGAATGAGATTCACCATTGGATTTGGTAACCTGGAAATTGTCAAAGACCACAATAATTTAAGTTTTAGTGGTATAATGGGAGTAGATTCAAGGAAATGTTGGAGGAGATGGGGTGAAAGCTGAGAGACTACGAGTATAGTTAGGCCTTAAAAGGAATTTTTCAGAAAAGGTAATGGGATAAATAGGGCAATAATTGGAGGGGGAAGTGGTATAAAAAATATTAGGATACCATATTTATTCTAAGGTACTTCACAGTCCACTGGAGAGACAATTATTCCATAAAAATATTATTTAATAAGGGGGAATGATGAAGGTATGTGCCAGGTGCTATGACAACAAGAAAAGTTTCTGCTCAAGAGGATAATTCTACTCAAGAGGAAGAATCAGGAAAGACTTCACAAGGGAAGTCCCTCTTGGGTTGAATCTTAGAATATAAGTAGAGAAAGTCCTACTCTGGTCTTGACAGAGCGAATAGAATGAATCCTTCCATTGAGAACATAATGTAACAAGGACAAAATAAATAAAATGACTGTTTGATTGCATTGGAGAGCAACTAACACAGTGAGGACTAAAGAGGCTACTGTCCTTGAGAAGAAAAAATAATGAAGTGAGATCCGTATTCATTCACCACAGCTTTCTCTGTAAGGGCATTTCTAATTCTGTGAAAAGGATAATAGAGCCCCGGCAGAAAGTGGCAGTCTCACGGGCTGAATAGGTCAGAGTCTAGAAGTTGAGAAGCAGAATCTCAGGAGGGAATTAAAGAGAAATAACTCCCAAACTGTCCATTGAAATTACACTCCAGTGATGGGCTGATGACTAAACTGCCCATATGTAGGGACAGACTCCAAGACACCCAATAGGCAAGAGCAGGCCAGAGGCTAAGAAGCTGAGAAGAGTTTTCAGTAATTTCATAGTATTAGGGAAATATATGTTGGAGTTCAAGTGCCGCCAAGCTGGAGGCGCCCTGCAAAACATCCTAGTCTTTCTACTGATATCTCAGAGAAGGGACAGGCCTAGTGAGTCAGGACCATGCCTGTCTTGACCTGCTTAGACTGGGTAGCTGAACCAACACACATTCATTTTCTCACTGTTTTAGAGGCTGGAAGTGTGAGATCAGGATGCCATCCATCATGGTTAGTTTCTGGTTAGGCCTCTCTTCAAGGCTTGTAGGTGGCCAAGGTCTCCTGTAGGTTCACATGACCTCTTCTGCATTCATGTGTGGGGAAAAAGAAAGCTCTATGGTATTGTTTTCACAAACGCACATCCCATCATGAAGGTTCCATCCTCACAACCCTTTCTAAACCTAATTACCTGCTGAAGGTCTCATTTATAATATCAGCACACTGGGGGTTAAGTCATCAACATATCGGGGTAGGGGACACAATATGGTCCACAGCAATGTCCTCAAAATAGAACATGACTCAAGAACAAAGGCACAATAGCACAGCTCTAACAAAGCCCAGCTCTAAGCCACCTAAAACAGGACCACAGCAATTTACTAGTAAACTATTTGTCAGAGGAAACTTAACCCATTTGAACAAAGACAACATCATTCTGCATCTCTACATTTTCTCATGTCTGGCATCCAATGAGAAGTATGAAACATGCTAAAAATAGTAGAAATTATTTTAAAAAACAAGAGAAGAAAAGACAAGAGAAATAGTACCACTGGAAATACAGATATTGAATAATCAGACAAGGGCTTAATTATGATAAAAAATTTTTTTAAATAGATGAAATAATTAAAAAATCTCACCAGAAGTCTGGAAGCTATTTAAAGTCAGTCAAAAGAAATGGGGATTCTAGAGCCTGAAACATATTATACTTGAAGTTAAGAAAGCAAATGGATGGGTTTAACAAGCAGATAAAAACACAGGATTAGTGAACTGGAAGATAGGTCAGTAAAAAATATCCAGAGTGAAGAACAGGAGAAAAATAGACGGAACTATAAAGAAAAGAGGATGAGAAACAAATGGAACATGATGAAAAGTCAAATATTTGTGCTACTGAAATACCAGAGGGAGAAAATTGGATAGGAGACACACATGAAAAATTACTGGCCAAAGTTTTAAAAATTTAATGGAAAGCATTAAACAACACCTTAAAGAAAGTTTACAAGCCCATTCAAGATAAATACAAAAAAAAAATCATACCTAGACACAGGACAGTCAGTTGGAAAAGAGACAAAAATAAAATCTTAAAAACAGCTGGAGAGAAAAGACCTATTATTTTCAAGATGGTAAGAGCATTACAAATAACTGATTTTTTAAACAGAAGTTGAAACCAATAAATTGTCAACTTTAATGTACTGATAACAGAAATAAATATACCATATTCTGCCATGTATAATGCACACCCATGGTTTTGTGTACATTATACACAGGATTATTATACCCATTATTATACCCATGCTATACAATCATTATACCCATGTATAATGAGCATGCTTGTTTTTACCTCAAAAATATGGGCAAAAAAGTGCAGATTTACTATACATGGCAAAATATGGTATATATATTCCAACCAAAAATGTTATAACTAGCTAAAATATCCTTCGAAAATGAAAGCAAAATAAACTTTTTCCCCCCCAAACAAAAACTTAGAGGATTTCTTGCCAGAGGAACTGCTTACCAAAAATACTAAAGAGAGTTTTATTGGCTGAAGGAAAATGAACTCAGAGAGAACACAGAATGGCAGGAAGAAAAAAAAATACTGAAAAAGGGAGAAATGTAGATAAATAAATATTGACTGTTTAAAACAATAATAATGATGATGCCTTGTGGGCTTTAAACCATATGTAGGAATAAAATATATGATAATTGTACAAAAGGGCAAGAGATGAGCAAATGAAATTAAACTGTCTTTACTTTCTAGATTTGTTTGTGCAATTGTAAAAATACTAATTTGTGCACTACATATCTCAAAATAAATAGTATAATTCCTACAAAATTAATATAAAAATGTGTAAGTAAAATGCTAATACAGGGAAGATAGAGTAATAAAAAAATTTTAATAATCCAAAATCAGTAAAGGAAGAGGAAATGAACAAAGACAGATGGGATAAATAAAAGGCAAATAGCAATATGGTAAACTTAGATTCAATTCTGTCAATAATAACATATTTACACAGTTAAACACTTGAGGTAAAAGACAACGAATACCATGCTGAGGAAAAGTGCAAAACCCAATGTACACTGTTAAAAGGCCCACATTTTAAATATAAGGACAGAAACTTTGAAAGTAGAATAAATATATAGTGTAAACACTAACTAGAAAAAAAACTAGTGTAACTATTCTAATACCAGACAAAGAAGAAATTAAAGACAGAGATACTGTGTAACAATAAAAAGGTCCACTCAACAGGATTTTATCACAGTTCTAAATCTGTACCTAATAACATAAAAAGATATTGTCAGAAAAAAATGAGAAATAGATCCACAGTGATAGTCTGAGATTTTAACAAACTTCTGTTGGTAATGGTTAGAAAAAGCAGACCAAAATATCAGTAAAGATTTAGAAATATTTCAACTACCTGAACAACAAGACTGACCCAACTGACATATGTAAAAGCTAAATGCAACAACTGCAGAACGTCCATCCTTTTAAGTGCACATGAAACATTTATTAAAGCAGACAATACCTTGTGCAATAAAATAAATCTCAACAAATCTCTATGAATTGAAATCATACAGGATATGTTCTCTGGCCACAGTGAAATTAAACTAGATATCAATAACAGAGAGGTAACTAGAAATCTCCAAATATATATAAATTAATGATCACAATTCTAAATAATTTATAGTCAATAAAATATTAAAATAACAATTAAAAATATTTCGAGCTAAGTGCTAAAAATATTTATGCAACAGATCTACTGTGAGATGAAATCAAGCTTGTTCTTAGAGGAATATTTCTTCTTTTTTTTTTTAAAGATCTTATTTATTTAGAGAGAGGAGAAGGGAAGGAGAAAGAAAGGGAGAGAAATATCAGCATAAGATAGAAACATTGATTGGTTGCCTCCCATCACGCTACAACGCAGGCATGTGACCCGACGGGGATCCAACTGGCAACCTTTCCCTTTGCAGGGTGATGCCCAGCCAACTGAGCCACACTGGTCAAGGAGTTAGAGGGCTATTTCTGATTTTTAATGCATATATTATAAAAATATGAGGTTGAAAATCAATTATTTGAATGTTCATCTTAAGAAGCTCCAGAAAACTGTCCCTTCCTCCCA
This sequence comes from Mormoops blainvillei, assembly GCA_004026545.1. Lineage (NCBI taxonomy): Eukaryota > Metazoa > Chordata > Mammalia > Chiroptera > Mormoopidae > Mormoops > Mormoops blainvillei. The sequence continues at coordinate 34,392 of PVJD01005357.1, read as the reverse complement.
CATTGGGCGTGGCCGCTTGGCTGCCTTCTTCTGTTGCCGCGATGGTGCTCCGATCTGGCAGAGCGGCATTTCAGAGATGTCAAAAAAGATATTTTGTTCTCCCCAAATAATGAGAGAAAAGACCTGAGAGAGATGTTCTGAACAAGTTCAAGATTGTTTCAAGGAATCCTTATGGTAATAAAATGCCGGAAAGAAAATGCTTACTATAATTAATGATCCTGCCTTTTATGAAGAATGCAAAATGGAATACCTAAAGGAAAGGGAAGAATTAAGGAAAGCTGGAATTCCTACCAAGAAAAGGCTACAGAAGCTGCCAACAAGCATGTAGGTAAATATTCTAATGATACTCAGTATAACTCTATTCATGGAAATACCTATTACCTAAATTAATGGATTTAAAGTGTGTTTGCCTTACCGTAAAATATGGAAATACTAATTTTACCTGAAATAGGGATTTGGTAATTAAAAAAGAAGTTGCAAAAGGAGCAGAAAATTAAACTTAAAAATATAGTGAGATTATAATAAATTTAAGAGAATAAATCATTGAAATAGAAACATGCAACAGAGGAAACCAGCAAGAACGAAAGTTTGTCCTTTGTAAAGATTAAAATTAATAACTCCGCAGCAAGATTGGCCCTGTTTCAAAAGAGAGAGAGCCCACCAATACCAGGAATGAAAAAAATACAAAATTAAAAAGGATTAAAAAATAAGAAACTATTATTAACACTTTAATGCCATAAATTTAACAATGTAGATGAAATGGAGAAATTTCTTTAAAAATACAACTTGCCAAAACTGTTCAAAGAAGAAATGGAATGTTGGCATATTCCTGTATTTGTTGAACATATTGAATGCATCATTAAAAATCAAAGAAAAAAAACAAAAGTCCACAATCAAATGGCTTCACTGATAATTTTCCCCCAACCATTTAAAGATAAAATAATAAAAATCACACATAAACTTTTCCAGAGAATAGAAAAAGGGGAATCTTTCTAAATGTTTTTTAAAAGAACAAATCAACCTTGGTAGCCAAACTTGACAAAAGCGGTATCAGAAAAGAAAATTACAATATATCTCATTAACATAGATGCAAACAATTCCAAATTAGATATCAAATTGAATCTAGTGACATGTTAACAGGACAGTATATCATGATCAACTAGGCTTTATTCCATGAATGCAATGTCAAATTATAGTAAGTTTAACATTCAAAAAGCAAAACAATTTACCACATTACAGAAGAAAGAAAAAAACCCATATGATCTACTCAAAAGGTGCTGAAAAATGATGGATAAAAATTCAATACTTGTTCATGATTAAAAACTCTCAGAAAACCAAGAATAGAAGAGAACTTTCCTAACTGGATGTAGAATATTTACACCAATCTATAAACAACATCATACTTAATCACAAAATATTTAACACTTTTTTTACAATCAGGAGCAAGCCAAGAAAGCCCACTATCATCACTTCTCTTTGGAATTGTACTGGAGGCTCTTCCCAGTACAATAAGAAAAGAGAGTTAAAACACAAAAATAGTAAAATGGAAGAAATAAAAGTGTTATTATTTTCAGATGACATGATTATTTGTGTAGGTAGACTTTTCAAAAGGATCTAAAATAAACTTAAAATTAATAAATGACTTTAGTAAGACCTTTGGATTCAAGATAAATATTTAAAATTATTTGTATTTCTGTACCTAGCAAAAAGCAAATAAAAGATAAAGATAGAAGAGCCACAGCATTTACAATAGCATTAACACAGGAACTAATGCAGTATAAAATATGTAGGACTGCTAAAAAAGAACTACAAAATATTGCCAAGAGACAGAACTAAAGACCTAAATAAATGAAAAGATTTTACCTCTTTCTGGATTGGAATATTCAATGTTAAGATGTTAAATTTCTTGAAATCAATTTTTTTCTTTTATAGTTTGTACTTTTGATGTCACCTCTAAAAACTCTTTATCTCAGCTCAGGTCATGAAGTTTATTCCTATATTTTCTAAAAGTTTCTTTTAAACTTTTTATTATATTTTATTTTTCAATTACAGTTTACATTCAATATTATTTTGTATTGGTTCCAGGTGTACAGCAGAGTAATTAGATAACCTTATACTTTATAAAGTGGTTCGCTATAATTTCAAGTACCTACCTGGCACTGTTCATAATCATTACAATATTACTGACTATATTTCCTATGCTGTACTTTACATCCCATGAATATTTTGTGAATACTAATTTGTTCTTCTTAATCCCTTCACCTGTTTCACCTATCCCTTTACCCCTCTCCTCTCTAACAGCCATCATCAGTCTGATCTCTGTATGTATGAGACTCTATCTATTTTTGCTTGTTTATTTTGCTCTTTATATTCAACATATGAGTAAAATCACATGACATTTGTCTTTATCTGTCTGACTTATTTCACTTAGCACAATATTCTCTAGGTCCAGCCATGCTGTCCCAAGTGGTAAGATTTCATTATTTTTTATGGCCAAGTAAAATAACATTGTATATATGTATGACAGCTTTTTTATCCCCTCATTTATTAATGGGTACTTACGTTACTGCCATATCTTGGTTATTGTAAACAACGCTGCAAGAAACACAGGGGTGCATATATTCTTTCGAATTGGTGATTCAGGTTTCTTTGAATATATACTAAGAAGCAGAATTGCTGGGTCATACAGCAGTTCCATTTTTAATTTTTTGAGGGACCTCCATAATATTTTCCATAGGGGCTGCACCAATATTCATTCCCACCAACAGTGCATGAGGGTTCCCTTTTCTCCACATTCTCACCAGCACTTGTTTTTTGTTGATGATAGCCATTCTGACAGTTGTGAGGTGATATCTCATTGTGGTTTTAATTTGCATTTCTCTGATGATTACTGATACTGCACATCTTTACATATGTGTATTGGCCATTCATATGTCCTCTTTGGAGAAGTGTCTATTCAGGTCCCCTGCCCATTTTTTAATTGGACTGCATTTTTTGCAGGGGCGGGGGGGCATGTTGAGGCTTCTAAAAGTTTTATACTTTATATTTAACATGTAGAGAAACTATTGAGTAATTTTTTTTGGTATAATGATGTATAATATCAACCAAGTTCCTTTTTTAAATACAAATAACCAATTGTTTCAACAGAATGTTGTGAATATCCTTTGAATTACTTTTTCACCTTTCTCAAAACTCAATTAGCACATACAATTTAACTACACATAAACAGAATGGAAGTTATTACTCCCATCATTATAACAAGAAAAAAAGGTAAACAAACTGAAAATAAACAGTTTCTTTAGACCCAACAGAGAATTGAAGTCATAGTGCAGACCTCTACTCTGAAATCTAGAAAGGCACAAGAATACAGGGAATCACAGCCAATATCAGCATATCTGGAGCAGAGACTGCTCATGCAATGAACTGGTAAAACCATTATACAGTAATTTTGATGAATTGCTGGGGGATGAGTGTGGATTAGCTTGAGAGTAAGAAACTATTGACAGCTCAGTTTTAGGAGTCCTCCACACTTTCATGATATTTTCTGTCAGAAACCCCATCAGGTTTTCAAAGTAAAGAGCCAAGAAAATCCTCTCATGTTTTTGACAGTGACAGGAGAAAAGAAACCATTTTGAAATCCAAGATTTCAACATATCAAAGACTTGCTCTCCAAAAAAAACAACTTTACCAGAGCCTTTTCTACTTCAGGGAAGAAAAATTGGTCCACTTTTTAAGTGGACTGAAAGGCTGAGATTTAATAATAAGATCATAAAATGCTTCCTCTCCTTCACACATTACCACCACATCAAAAGAGTTCCAGTATAGTAACAGTGGATTACAATAGAAAGACCTACAAGATACAAACTCAATATGAGAGGGAGTTCTTAGGAAAACCCAAAACAGCAGAGCAGAGTGGGAGAAAGGAAACTAAAGCTTCTGGCACCTACAGCTTCAGCAAATGTTCAACACTGCCCAACCCCCTAGGCAGATTAACAGAAAACCTCACACTAAAGACTTATTTACATCATATCTATTACCTTGTCTATTATGTCCACTATCAACAGAAAATTACAAGACATACTAAAAGACAAGAACAAAGACAGTCTGACAAGATAAAGCAAGCATCAGAACCATATGAAATGATTTTGGAATCACCAGATAGAAAATTTATGCTTAATATGGTATAGGCTTTAATAGGAAAAGTAGAAAACTTTTAAGAACAGATAATTTAAGTAGAGAGATGAAGACTATATGAAAGAATCAAAAGGAAGTGCTAACATTCAAAAACACTAACCAAAATAAAGACTGCTTTTGATGGTAGACTTCTGGTCAAGATGGAGTCATAGGTAGACATGCTTCACCTCCTTACACAACCATAAGAAGGACCATAACTAACTTCAAAACAAAAAGCAACCAAACTACCAGAAAATGGAACCATATGGAAGTCCAACAACCAAGGATTTAAAGAAGAAATATTCATCTAGACAGGCAGGAGGGGCAGAGACTTGAAGCTGGGGTGGAGAGGATGAAGAGTGGCAGTGGCAAGGTGGTGGCAAGGCAGTGGCAGCAGTGGCTGGTGGAAAGGGTAGCCCCATATTCACATGTGGAAGATGAAAACTGGGATGGACAACTGAGGAGCAAGTGATCCCTGCCCCAGGCCAGATCGTGCAACCCAGGGTTCCAGCACAGGCAAATAAAGGCTCATAACTTCTGGCTGTAAAAACCAGTGGGAGTTGCAGCAGAGGAAGAAATTGCTGGTCTCTCAGAGAGTCAATTTAAAGGACTCACATGGTCCTAGAATGTATGCAACCTCGCCCACTCTGGGAATCACCACCAGGGAAACAGCTAGGGGGTCACCAGTCACATACGGGAAGTGGGGGAAGTGACTGGAAATGGGGCGAGAGCCAAGCAAGTGGTATTGTTCCCTCTCCAACCCTTCCCCACATACAGCACCACAAAGCAGGTTGACCCACCTTCACAAATACCTAAGGCTCTGCCCCTTTTATAATGTAAAAGGTGCGCCAAGACAGGGAGCCAAAGAAGCTCTACTTAATACACAGAAACAAACACAGGGAGGCTGCTGAATTGAGGAGACAAAGGAATATGGCCCAAATGAAAGAACAGATCAAAACTCCAGAAAAAGAACTAAATGAAACAGAGGTAGCCAACCTATGAGATGCAGAGTTCAAAACACTGGTAATAAGGATGCTCAGAGAACGCATCAAGTACAGCAAATGCATAAGGGAAGAAAAGAAGGCTACCCCAAGTGAAATAAAGAAAAATCCACAGGGAACCAACAGTGAAGAGAAGGAAGCCGGTGTTCAAATCAACCATTTGGAACATAAGGAGGAAATAAATAGTCAACCGGTACAGAATGAAGAAACAAACATTTAAAATAATGAGGAGAGAATAAGAAGACTCTGGGACATCTCCAAACATGCCAATATCTGAATGATAGGGATGCCAGAAGGAAAGAAGGAAGAGCAAGAAATTGAAAACTCATTTGAAAAAATAGTGAAAGAAAACTTCCCTAATTTGGCCAAGGAAATAGACATACAAGTCCAGGAAGCATAGAGAGTCCTAAACAAGTTGGACCCAAAGAGGGCCACACCAAAACTCATCATAATTAAAATGCCAAAGGTTAAAGATAAAGAGAGAATCTTAAAAGCAGCAAGAGGAAAGAAGAGAGTTACTTACAAACAAGTTCCCATAAGACTATCAGCTGATTTCTCAAAAGAAACCTTACAGGAATGAAGGGACTGGAAAGAAATATTCAAAGTCATGAAAAACAAGGACCTACATGCAACAGTGCTCTATCTGGCAAAGCTATCGTTTAGAATGGAAGGGCAGATAAAGTGCTTTCCAGATGAAATAAAGTTAAAGGAGTTTATCATCACCAAGCCTTTGTTAAATAAAATATTAAGGGGACTAATCTAAGAAAAAGAAGACGATCAAAAATATGAACAATAAAATGACAACAAACTCACAACTATCAACAACTGAACCTAAAGAAACAAAACCAAAAACAAAAACAAAAACAAACTAAGCAACCTGCTAGAACAGGAACAGAATCACAGAAATGGAAATCACATGGAGAGTTATCAATAGGGAGGGAGAAGGTGTAGAATGGGGTTAAAAGTACAGGGAATAAGAAGCATAAGTGGTAGGTACAAAATAGACAGGGGCAGTTAAGAATAGTATAGAAAAGGGAGAAGCCAAATAACTTACACATACGACCTGTGGACATGAACTAAGGTGGGGAATACTGGTGGGAGGGGTTGTGCAGGGTGGAGGGGAATAAAGGAGAGAAAAAATGAGACAACTGTAATAGGATAATCAATAAAATAGATTTTAAAAAAAGAAATCTATCAGACACAGAGTTCAAAATACTAATTATAAGGATGCTGAAGGAACTTAATGAGAACCTTGACATAAGCACAAAACAGATCCAGTCAGAAACAAAAGAAATCTAGTTGAAATAAAGAACAATGCACAGGGAAACAACAGTAGAGTGGATGAAGCTGAGAATCAAATCAATGGTTTGGAATATAAGGAAGCAAAAAACAACCAATCAGAACAACAAGAAAAAAAAATAGAAGAAAAACAAACAAAAAAAAATGACAATGGTGTAAAGAGTCTCTGGGACAACTTCAAGTATTCCAATATTCATATCATAAGGGTACCAGAAAGAGAAGACAAAGACCAAGAAATTGGTAATGTATTTGAAAAAATAATGAAAGAAAACTTCCCTAATTTGGTGAAGGAAATAGACATACCAGTCCAGGAAGTACAGAGAGTCCCAAACAAATTGGCAGAGACCCACTCCATGACACATTATTATTAAAATGCCAAAGGTTAAAAATGAAGAGAGGATCTTAAAAGCAGCAAGAGAAAAGCAGCTAGTTACCTACAGGGGAGTTCCCATAAGACAGTCAGCTGATTTCTTTAAAGAAACTTTGCAGGCTAGAAGGGATTGGCAAGAATTATTCAGTCATGAAAAGTGGAGGCCTATAGCCAAGATTGCTCTATGCAGTAAAGCTATTGTTTAGAATCAAAGGGCAGATAAAGAGCTTCCTAGAGAAGGAAAAACTAAAGGAGTTCATCATCACTGCACCATTATTATATAAAATGTTAAAGGGACTTAGGAAAAAGAAGATTAAAACTATGACTGATGAAGTGTTAATAAATACATATCTATCAACAATTGAATCTAAAAAACAAACTAAGCAAACAAGCAGCACAGGGACAGAATGACAGATACAGAGGGTTTTGATGGTTGCCAGATGGGAGGGGATTTGGATGAATAGGTGAGCAGGTGAGGGAATTAAGACGTACAAATAGGTAGTTACAGAATAGCCTCAGAGACGTAAAGTACAGTATAGAAAATGGAGTAGCCCTGGCTGGTGTGGCTCAGTGGATTGAGCATCGGGCTGCAAACCAAACGGTCACTGGTTCTATTCCTCAGTCAGGGCACATGCCTGGGTTGTAGGCCAGGTCCCATGTAGGGGGCATGCGAGAGGCAACCACACATTGAGGTTTCTTTCCCTCTTTATTTTTCCCTTCCCCCTTCTCTAGAAATAAATAAATAAATCTTAAAAAAAGAAAGAAAATGGAGTAGCCAAAGAACTTATATGCATGACTGATGGACATGTAATAAGGTGGTAGAATTGACAGAGGGAATAGGGGGTGCTGGGTGGAAGTGGGCAAAGGGGAAAAAAATCTGGACAACTGTCATAGCATAATCAATAAAATATAATTAAAAAAAGAAAAAATATTTGACACAGGAGGCAAGAGCATAAAATGGACTAAAGAGAGTCTTTTCAGCCTTGGCTGGTGTGGCTCATTGGATTGAGCACTGGCCTATGAACCAAAAGGTCACCAGTTTGTTCCCAGTCAGGGCACATGCCTGGGTTGTGGGCCAGGTCCCTAGTTGGAGACATGTGAGAGGCAACTGATCCATGCACTCACATTATGTTCTCTTCCTCTCTTTCTCCATCCCTTGTCCTCTCTCTAAAAATAAATAAATAAATAAAATTTTTTTAAAAGAGCCTCTTCAATAAATGGTATTGGGAAAATTGGATAGGCACATTTTTACTTAGATCTATTATTTTCTTTCTTCTGCTTCTATTGAGTATATGTTGCTCTTCTTTTTCTTATTTCTTAAGATGTATGCTTAGGTTATTGATTCAACACTCTTTTTCTTCTTTTCTAATAGTAAACATTGAATGCTATAAATTTCCCTTTAAGCACTACTTTAGATGCATCTCATATTTTCATCTGTTGTATTTTCATTTTCTTTTAGTTCAAAATAATTTCTAATTTTTCTCAAGATTTCCCCTTTTACCTATGGATTATTTATGTGTGCTGTCTAATATCCAAGTGTGTAGTGGTTTTTCTATTGATTGCTAGTTTAATTCCATTGTGGTCAGAGAATATGTTTCAATTTTTTAAAATTTGTTAGGACACAGGATACGGTCTATTTCAGTGAATGTTCTATGTATAATTGAGATAATATGCTGTTGTTGGATAGAGTGATAAATAGGTATCAATTAGGTGCAGTTGGTTGATGATATTTTTGGTTATTTCATCTCTTTGCTGATTTTCTATCTCTAGTTCTATTTCTGGGATAAATCATTTCCAATAAGAAATCTGTAGTCATTTGAAATGCTCTTCTCCTATAGATGGTACATCATTTTCCTTTGGTTCTGCGAAATTTTTATCTTTAGTTTTCAATGGTTTCATTAGACAGATTCATTGTGATGTATCTGAGTGTGAATTGCAGTTTATGTTGTTTGGGGTTGAATTTGTAAGTTTATCTCTTTCACCAAATTTGAAAAGTTTTTAGTCATTACTTCTCCAAATACTTTTCAGCGGTGCATTCACTCCCCTCTCTTTTTAGGATTTTAATAACACCAATCTTAGATCTTTTGTTTATGTGCCTGAGGTCCTTGAGGCCATGTTCACTTTTAAAAATCTTTTTCTCTTCATCTATCAATACCATCAAATTCACTGATTCTTTGCCATGTCTTCTTCATTCTGCTACTGAGATCATATTTTGGTTATTGTATTTTGCAGTCCTAAATTTTTCATTTTTTCTTTTTTATATCTTCCATTCATTTACTGACTTTTTTTTTACTTTTCCATTGTTTTCTAGAATATTTATGATTGGCCATTAGAGAAATTTTTAAAAAGATTTTATTTATTTTTAGAGAGAGGGGAAGGGAGGGAGAAAGAAAGGGAGAGAAACATTGACGTGTAAGAGATACATTGATTGGTTGCTTCTCATACTCCCCCAGCTGTGGACTTGGCTGACAACCCAGGCATGGGCCCTGATTGGGAATCGAACCAGCGACTTTCGGGTTGGCAGGTTGGCACTCAATCCACTGAGCCACTCCAGCCAGGGAAGAATTTTTATAATAGGTACTATAAAGTCCTTGTTCCCATGCAAGTTGAGATTTGGTTCTTGAATACCACGTAGTTTTGGATTGTTTTCTGACTAGTTTGAATATTATATTATGAAACTCTGTGTCTTATTTAAATTCGATGGAGAATGCTGTTATTTTTGTTTTAGCAAGTAGTCAATCTGGTTAAGGTCAGGTCACAAATTCTAACATGCTTTCAGTGTGGTTCCCATATCAGTTCACTTTTCAAAGACTTTGCAGTATTGTTGGGATATGTACTCTCTGTATGCTACTCAGTGGTCAGTTGGTGATCTGAGCAGAAGTTTATCTTTTAGTTCAGTTCTCAAAGTTTTTGTAGATTGATTGGGACCAGAACTACATGTCTGCAGTTCTGGAGTTCATATATAACTTTACAATGTGGTTTTCCTACACTTTTCTTTTTCCCTCCCTATAGTGTCCCCAGTACGTTCTGCTTTGATGGCCTTTCTATTTACAGTTTGCAAACAGAAAGCTAGGGCTTTAATTGCCCCCCCGCTCTGCCACATGTTTTTACAAGCCCACCCATGTCTGGAGCCAAGAGATGGTTCCAGCTGTGAAAAGGAGCAGGGTTTCTGTCCACTAGGGAGAGACAACTGGAGATGCAGAGAGCCTCTTAAAGGGCCAACACACAAAATTCTGTTTGCAGCTACTATCCTGAGCTCTGGCAGAGACATGTGAGGAGAATGTGGGTCAGATGACTCTGTGTAGAGAATTGAAAGAACAGCCACGAGGATCCCTATGTTGTCATTCCCCATACTGCAGGATCTATCTTTCTCAGGCAGAGTGCTCCTCTCTGAACGTCATCATCCTGAGGAAGCAATAGTAGCACCCACAGGAATTCCTCCACCCCACCCCGTGGTGCGTAAACCCTGCTACTGAGGTGTACAGCGGGATAGACCACATGTTAGGACAAAACCAAGTCGTCATAAATTTTAGAAGACTGAAATCATATCAGGTATCTTCTCTGACTGCTATGAAACTAGAAATCAATCACAAGAACACTGAAAAATACACAAAGACATGGAAGCTAAATAACATGTTATTAAACAATGAAAGGGTCAACAAAGAGATCAAGGAAGAAATCAAAGGATACCTTGAAATGAATGAAAGTGAGAACACAACAATCCAAAATCTGTGGGACACTGGGAAAGCAATCTTAAGAAGGAAATTCATAGCATCATAGGTCTATCTCAAAAAACAAGAAAAAGCTCAAATAAACAATCTATATTTACACTTAAAGGGACTTGGAAAAGAACAACAAACAAAGCCCAAAGTGAGTAGAAGGAAGGAAATAATAAAAATCAGAGCAGAAATAAATGAAAGGGTTTTAAAAAATGACAGAAAAGATCAATGAATTCAAAAGCTGGATCTATGAAAAGAAAAACAAGATTGAAAAGCCTTTAACCAGACTAAGCAAGAAAAAAAGAGAAAGGACCCAAATGAATAAAATCAGAAATAAAGGAGCAATAACAACTGACACCAAAGAAATATGAAAGATTGTAAGAAATTATTATGAACAACTATATGCCAACAAACAGGACAACCTGGGTGAAACAGATACCCTCCTAGAAACATACAATCTTCCAAAACTAAATCAGGAAGAATCAGAGAATCTGAAAAGACAGATTACACCCAGTGAAATTGAAGCAGTAATTTAAAAAACTCCTAAAAACAAAAGCACTGGACCAGTTGGCTTCCCAGGGGAATTTTACCAAACATTCTAAGAACTAACACCTCTCGTTCTCAAACTACTTCATAAAATTCAAGAAGAAGGAAGGCCCCAAACTGATTTTATGAAGCCAGCATTATGCTAATTCTAAAAACGGATAAAGGCACTACAAAAAAAGAAAATTATAGGCCAATATCCCTGATGAATATAGATACTAAAATCGTCAGCAAAATATTAGCAAATTGAACACAGCAATAGATCAAAATGATCATACAACATGACCAAGTGGAATTTATCCTGGGAATGCAAGTTTGGTACAACATTTGCAAATCAATACATGTGATTCACCACATACACAAAATGAAGGATAGTAATCACATGATCATATCAATAGGTGCAGAAAAAGTTTTTGATAAAATCCAACACCCATTTATGATAAAAGCCCTCAGCAAAGTGGGAATAGAAGGAACATACTGAAATATAATAAAGGCCATAGAGGACACACCCACTACCAGCATCATACTCAATGGGCATAAACTACAAGTGTTCCCCTTAAGATCGAGAACAAGGCAGGAATGTCTGTTTTTACCTTTCTTATCCAATATAATACCGGAAGTCCTAGCCATAGCAACCAGACCAGAAGAAATAAAAGGCATCAAAATTGGAAAGGAGGAAGTAAAAGTGTCTTTGTTTGCAGATGACATGATACCGTACATAGAGAAACCACTAGAACTGAAAGACAAATTCAGCAAAGTAGCAGGATACAAAATTAATATCCAGAAATCAGTTGTATTTTTACATGCCAATAACGAATTAACAGCAATGAAAATTAAGAAAAACAACCCCATTTACAATTACTTCAAAAAGAATAAAATACCTAGGACTAAACCTAACCAAGGATGTAAAAGACCTGTACTCAGAAAATTGTAAGACACTGAAGAAAGAAATTGAGGAAGATACAAATAAATGGAAGCATATACTGTGTTCATGGATAGGAAGAATTAACATTATTAAAATATCCATACTACCCAAAGCAAACTATAGATTCAACACAATTCCTATCAAGATTCCAATGACATATTTCATAGAACTAGAACAAATGCTTCAAAAATTATATGGAAACACAAAAGACCCCACACAGCAACAGCAATCCTGAGAAAAAAGAACAAATTTGGAGGAATCATGCTGCCTAACATCAAACTATACTATAAGGCCATAGTAATCAAAACAGCATGGTACTGGCATAAAAACAGATACATAGATCAATGGAACAGAATAGAGGGCCCAGAAATAAGCCCATACCTTTATAGTCAATTAATATTTGACAGAGGAAGCAAGCACATGTAATGGACTAAAGATAGTTTATTCAACAAATGGTGTTTGGAAAAGTGGACAGATATGTGCAGAGAAATTAAACTAGACCACCTCCTTACATCATACACAAGAATAAATTCAAAATGGATTAAAGACTTAACTGTTAGACCTGAAACCATAAAAATCATAAAAGAAAACACAGGCAGCAAAATCTCGGACATTGCTTGTAGCAATATTTTATCTGATATATTGCCACAAGCAAGGGGAAAAAAAGAAAAAATAAACAAATGGGACTACATCTAAATGGAACATTTTTATACAGCAAAGGAAAACTTCAACAAAATGAAAACACAACCCACTGAATGGGATAACATATTTGTCAATACATCTGATAAGGGGTTAATATCCAAAATTTATATAATGTACAAAACAACACCAAAAGAAAATAAACAACACAATTAAAAAATGGACAAAAGACCTGAATAGATATTTCTCCAAAGAAGACATGTAGCCAGCCAATAGACATATGAAAAGATGCTCAATATCACTAATGATCAGAGAAATGCAAATTAAAACTACAAAGAGATATCATCTCACACCTGTCAGAATGGCTATCATCAATAAATCAACAAACAAATACTGGTGAGGATGTGAAGAAAGGGGGAACTTTTGCACTCGTGGTAGGAATGCAGACTGGTACAGCCACTGTGGAAAGCAGTATGGAAATACCTCAAAAAATTATAAATGGACCTGCCTTTTGACCAAGTGTTAGCCCTGAGAATATATCCGAAGGAGCCCAAAACACTAATGTGAAAGAACATAGGAACTCCTATGTTCATTGCAGCATTATATACAATCACCAAGATATGGATAAGTGCCCAACAGTAAATGAGTGGGTATAACAGCTATGGTACATTTACACAGTGGAATACTACTCAGCCACGAAAAAGAAGAAAATTTTACCCTTTGCAACAACATGAATGAACCTGGAGAACCTTATGTAAGTGAAATAAGCCAGTCAGACAAAGACAAATATCATATGAGTTCACTCATATGTGGAATCTAATGAACAAACTGAACTAACAAGCAAAATAGAGACAGACAGCTAAAGGTGGGAGTAGGGTAGGTGGTGGAGGGATTGAGCAAAAAGCACAAAGGACTCGTGGACATGGACAACAGGGTGGTGATTGCTGGGGGAAGGGAGGTATAAGGGGTATAAACGGTAATGGAAAAAATAAAATAAAAAATAATAAATGAAATAAACCAGGAAAGCAATCGCTAAAATTTACTATATCAAGAGATTAAATTTAAAAACATGATTATCTCAAAATACTCAGACAAATATTTTATAAATTCACAACTATTCATCATACTAAGAATGAATCCCTAAAAGCTTTCACTTTAATATTAGTAACAAGATAAGGGTAGCCATCCATTGCATAGAAAGTTTCCCTAAAAACACAAAAATACAAAAAAAGTACAATAAAACCAAAACTGTCATTATTCACAGATGACTGATGCCTTGTAGACATGAGAGCCCCCAGCAATGAGAGCACACAGGGGGTCCCCATGGAGAGGTGCAGAGCTATAGCCACAGGGGACATTCAGAGCAGAATGCACTCTCCCGGTGACCTGCAGGAAGGGCAGGGAGAACCTGGGAAGCATCTCTGGCAAAGGAAAGAAGTGGAGATAAGAATTCCCTTCCTTCATTTTTTTAAAACTGAAATTGGACAGTGTTTTCTGCCCAGTGTTTGTATATGAACATATGTACGTACATACATACATGGATGACAAGTGCAAAGAACAATGTTAAAGAAGACGTTACCACACTAACAAAATTATATATGTTTTTCAAGCCTTATGCCTAATTTTTACCTTATTGGGAAGGGCAATCCACCATGGACACTGAGCTTCCTGCGAGTTCTTGCGTAGTATGACACGGATGTTTGAGTGGTCTTTACTTGGGCTATTGCTCTGTGTTGTTTGAAGTGGGCAATCTCAAGGGATGAATTAATATGTTTTCCCAGCAGAGAGCAGGCTTGCTTCTGATATCTTTAAAGAAGTGAGTCCCTCAAGCTCAGAGTTCCCCTTTAGCAATGCAGTCCTCTGTGTGTGAAGGCGCCCACGATGGGCCTTTTGCATTGACTTCACGGAACTTGCGGGGCATGAGGAACCAACACAAAAGAATATAATACTCTATAGCTACTGCTTTCTCTGTGAGTGATAAAATATTTGGTCTCTGACCAGAAGTCTTACGTCTTCTGCCAGCATCCATGAAATAGGATGTAATGGGCTAACTTGGTTAACTTGTAGGTAGGGCAAAACTTTAGTACCCGCCCAGTTCTTGAGAATTATGTAGTATTATTTCTTACATTCAAAATTTTTCATGACCAGGTTTTATATGTTGCGCAGAACACCATACTTATTTTTTTCTACTAGGTTTATACTCTTTTTGTACATCAAGGTGAAACAAAATAGTTTGCTTAACCCACTTATATTCAGGATTCATTCCTTCATTTAAAAATAATATATAACTTAGTGATTTTAAAGTAATTTTTGAGGATAAATGTCAAAAAGGTATTAAGAGTATTAAATGTAATGAATATTTTCTTCATAAATTGTCTTGTTATTGAAAAAATTGTCTTGTTAGAAAAAAATTGTCTTGAAAGAAAAAATAGTAATAGTAGAAGAAAATGTAACTCTAAGATCATAACTATGATTAAAAGTAATCATAAGTGGAGAGTATGTTCCCCAGATTGTATCATGGGGATATGAATCCAGGTATCTTTAGAATAGTCTTTACAAAGGTAGAAAAATTTGATAGTGCTGTGTAAAATATAAAGCTCACTAATTCATGAAAGTTCTTTACCATTTGGGTTAATTGCTTATCGTAAAGCCTTTATTCACATTATGAAATGTAGTAGTCTGGGTCTAGCCAGGACACAGAAAGCACACAATAGGTTAAACAGGAGAAGTTTAAATAAAAGAATTATTAACTAAGATTTTTAAAAAGCGACTATAAGATATGAGGCATGTCTATAAGGTTCCCCTGGGCCGAGGTACAGTGTACATGGCAGGACAAATGGTAGCGGGTTCAGACCTTTTGCAGCAGGTGTGTGGCTCAGCCCACAGATATCAGAGAGATGTGCTAGTTTGCTCAAGCTGGGGCTTCCCTGGAGCTGCTGGACGAGCAACAGTCCGCTTTTGGGGAGTGCAGGCAGATGAACAACATCTGCAAAAAGATCATCTGGCTGGGAGGGTCCGAGGTAGCTGGGCCACAAGTGGCTGCGTGCTTAAAGGAATTCTGTTCGTCACCCAGCAATTATATTAAAGGTGGCATTCAGGTCCAAGGGGCAATGAATTGATAACTAACACAGTAAGTATATTCAATCAACTTTTCAGAGGTTGAATATAACTCTTTGGTGGGCTGCGTTGAATGTCATTGCCCAAAGTACCAAGAGAGCATACAGTGGGTAGGTTCTTCCTCTCAGCCTCTGGGCCCACAGAGCCACCATCTCTTTCCTGTCTTTGTCTGATGCACCCTCAGGAGCAAAACTCATCTGAGGGGTAATGAAAGGACTTTAGATCCACAGAAGCTCAGCACACAGTGGTAAAGTCACAAAGTCAGAAAAAATTGGTTAGAAACTGCCCCCTCACAAGTCTACTCAGACCTCTCAGGAAGTCCTCTCAGGAAAGATTTACTGCCAGTTAACTAAAAACAACACTTGGCCCCATATAAGGTCAAAATGCAGAGGCTATGCAAGTCTTCCTGTAATTAAGATACTTACAACTTTTTTTGATTTTTGACTGTGGCAGGGACAAATTATGGTGTAAGTATTAGTAAAGAGAGAAGGCAGTTTCCTGTGGTGATCCCTTAAAGTCCCTCGCTCCTTTAGAATTTGAGTTCTTACAACCACTAACTAACCTTTTTTTAAAAAAATATTTTATTGATTATGTTATTACAGTTTTCCCATTTTTTTCTCCCCTTTATTTCCTTCCGCCCTGCAGCCCCCCTCCCACCAGCATTCCCCCCACCTTAGTTCCTGTCCATGGGTCATACATATAAGTTCTTTGGCTTCTCCCTTTCCTATACTGTTCTTAACCTCCCCCTGTCTGTTTTGTGCCTACCATTTATGCTTCTTATTCCCTGTACCTTTTCCCCTATTGTGCATCCTCCCTCTCCCTGCTGATAACCCTCCATGTGATCTCCATTTCTGTGATTCTGTTCCTGTTCTAGGAGTTTGCTTAGTTTGTTTTTTGTTTTTGTTTTTGTTTTTTCAGGTTCATATGATTTACCATGATGATAGTTGTGAGTTTGTTGTTATTTTACTGTTCATATTTTTGATCATCTTCTTTTTCTTAGATTAGTCCCCTTAATATTTCATTTAATAAGGGCTTGGTGATGATGAACTCCTTTAACTTTACTTTATATGGAAAGCACTTTATCTACCCTTCCACTCTAGATGATAGCTTTGCCAGATGTAGGTCCTTGTCCTTCATGACTTTGAATACTTCTTTCCAGCCCCTTCTTGACTGTAGGGTTTCTTTTGAGAAATCAGCTGATAGTCTTATGGGAACTCCTTTGTAGGTACCTCTCTCCTTTTCTCTTGCTGCTTTTAAGATTCTCTCCTTATCTTTAATCTTGGGTAATGTAATGATGATGTGCCTTGGTGTGTGCTTCCTTGAGTCCAACTTCTTTGGGACTCTCTGAGCTTCTTAGATTTCCTGGAAGTCTATTTATTTCCTTTGCCAGATTGGGGAAGTTCTCCTTCATTATTTTTTCAAATAAGTTTCCAATGTCTTGCTCTTCCTCCTCTCCTTCTGGCATCCCTATGATTTGGATGTTGGAACATTTAAAGTTGTCCCAGAGGTCCCTCAGCCTCTCCTCATTTTTTAGAATTGTTTCTTTATTCTGTTCTGGTTGAATGTTTCTTTCTTCTTTCTGCTCCAAATCGTTGATTTGATTCCTGGTTTCCATTCCCTGTGTACTTCTCTTTATTTCACTTTGCATAGCCTTCACTTTTTCCTCCATTTTGCAGCCATACTCCACCAATTCTGTGAGCATCCAGATTACCAGTGTTTTGAACTCTGCATCTGTTAGGTTGGCTATCTCTTCATCGCTTAGTTCTTTTTTTCTTTTTTTTAAGATTTTATTTATTTACTTTTAGAGGGAGGGAAAGGGAGGAAGAAAGAGAGGGACAGAAACATCAGTGTGTGAGAGATATCGGTTCCCTTCACTAGGCCCCCAACGGGGGACCTGGCCTGCAACTGAGGCATGTGCCCTGGCTGGGAATTGAACCAGCAAACATTCAGTTCACAGGCTGGTGTTCAATCCACTGAGCCACACCAGCCAGGGCTTCATCACTTAGTTCTATTTTTGGAGCTTTGATCTGTTCTTTCATTTGGGCCTATATATATTTTTTTTTTGCCTCAGTGTGCCTATTACATTTGAAGGGTGAAGCCTTAGGTATTCACCAGGGCAGGGCAACCCACATCACTGCCTTGTGGTGCTGTATGTCCAGGGATGGGTCTGAGAGGGAACGATGCCACTCGCTTTGCTGTTGGCTGGTTTTCAGTCACTGATACTAACAAGAAAATTGGAACCTTCTGGTGTTGATTCCTAGGTAGGTGGGTTTGTGTACCTTCTAGAACCCTGTGGGTCTCTCAAACGAACTCTTCTGTGAGACTGGCTATTTCTCCCACTGCTGTAACCCCCACAGGTTTTTACTGGTAGAGGTTTTGAGGCTTTCTTTTCCTGGAACCCTGGGTTGCATGGTCTCTTACTCCCCAGTTGTTCCTCCCGGTTTATTCACACGTAAGTATGGGACCGCCCCATCCTCCAGCTGCAGACTTGCTGCGCATCCTCTCCACCTGGTTGCCCGTCTCTGCCTGTCCTACCAGTCTGGATGAATGTTTCTTCTTTAACTCCTTGGTTGTCAGACTTCCATACAGTTCGATTTTCTGACAATTCTGGTTATTTTTTGTTTTTAAATTTGTTGTTCTTCTTCTTTTGGTTGTGCAAAGAGACAATGTATATCTACCTACACCTCCATCTTGGCCGGAAGTTCCCCAACCTTCTTTTTAAGTTGAAACCTTTTCCCCTAGAAAGAATGCTTCTCTCCTACCTTGCATTCCTTTAAGGTCAAACTCATGAAGCAATTCTATCAGCTGCACTTTGTTTCAGATACCCTGAGACACCGGACTCCCCTTGGCATTCATCACCTGTTGCAGCCTCAGCATAGGTGTGCACAATTTGCCACACAGTAGCAAACATAGAGCAAAAGGTGAGTAGTATTCAGCTCCATCCAAAAGGATTCAATTAATCAATTCTCAGAGGGTTTTGCCAGCTAGCCATTGAGGTGTTCACACAGCGCTACACTAAGAATGATTAGGGCAAAATAGGCTAGCATCTCTAATTCTAATTTTATTTCTATTATCCAGAATCAATAACTAACAATCAATCATCAAGGACCCAGTGGCTGCTGCTTGGCTCAGAGGCGGGGCAGGAAGTGGAGGGAAAGTCAGATGCAATGACACACGGCTGTAAGAGCAGGCCTCCATTCTTCATTTATCTACAGGAACACCACGAATGATACCTACTTCAGAGCCTATTTGTGAAGATTAAATGGCACACTTCATGTAAAGTAAGTAGCACAGTGCATAGCGCAGTGAGTGGGCATTCTATATACTTGAGTCATTGTTATGATCCGTGTTCATGGAAAAATGAGCTTACCTCTGGGTTAGGTGTCTAGGAACGGTCTGGGAGTGGAGCTGGGAGGCACCCATTTCTGCAGAAATAGAGAAGTACACGGGAGTCCCTTAAACGAGCTGGCCTGAGCCCACCCTGAACCCGAGGCTTACTCCAGGACCTGCCACCAGAGGGCAGCATACGCACAGCTGTCTAGGCCCAGCTCCAGTCCTCAGGCGTGTGTCCAACTGTCAGCTGAGATCCAGAGGTCCTGGGTGCTCACCCACTTTTCTGCAGGCATGCACACAGAGTGCCCCAGGATGAGCGGTTTACATACAGTAAGCGGCTTTACCTGAGAACAGGCCAAACCGGGTGATTAGAATCAGTACCATGGGAAGGTGTTGACTCACTCAGGCCAGTTATCGAATTGAGAATCAGGTAAAAAACAAAAACAAGACCACGTAGCAATCACCAAGGTAAACAGAGACAGAGAGAACTTTTCTTATATTCTCCAGACTTGTCAGGTAGATTGTAAGCCTAAATGACCTCAGTAATCTCATCTTGGCAAGGCCACGTCCAGCCGGCCTGCACTATGGAAGGAGGGTGGTTTACGTGAGGAGGGCGTCCTTAAGTCACAAAGGGGACAAAGGGCCCTTTAGCCATAGTTAGCCTGGAGACTTGGAATTTAAAATTTGTGATTCTGGGGGTTCTAATTAAGCAATCAGATTTGTGAGTACCATTTCTTGATGCACTTCACTAAATATATGTATGATACTCACACTACACTGCAGTCTGAAGATACTTGACTTATCCCATACTAAGAAATAGTAAATGTTTTTTTTAAGGTGTGTATTTTTTTTAAATTTATTTATTTTTAGACAGAGAAGAAGGGAGGGAGAAAGAGAGGGAGAGAAACATCAATGTGTGGTTCCCTCTCACACCCCACCCCACTGGGGACCTGGCCCAGGCATGTACCCTGTCTGGGAATTGAACTGGAGACCCTTTGGTTCACAGGCTAGCACTCAATCCACTGAGCCACACCAGCCAGGACTAAATATATTTAATACGGGGAAAAACAATCCTGAAATATCTCCAGATTAGCTTCCTGAATCTTCTCTCACTCCTTAAGTATATCTCGGAGTGCAGATCTTTTCTTACAGCCTCCATGTCCTTCCAGCTCATAACGAAAAATCTGGGCTGGCAGAGAGTTCCTGGGTAGAGATATGGCATACACCCAGGTATTCTGGCCCTCAAGCCCAGTAGACAGCCCAAGCAAATAAGAGATCATCCCCAGCAGACAGGGCTAAAACAACCCTGTCTCTTCCATTCCACATATGTTCATCGAAGCTCTAGAATGTGCTGGGCACTTTGGGTTTTCCAATCTTGGTTTGTATTCTCATGACGTGCACACTACATTAGAAGGAATGGATGGGTAAAAGGAGCCAAAATATATGTGGCAATGTGGGAAAGGGAGATTTCTGCGGCAAAGCCGCTTACTGAAATAACCTGCTTAGCCAGCTATTTTGTCCAATCAACCCTGGAAAACAGAGATTTCAGCCAGAATCACTCACAATCAATAATCAAAACCCAAGGCAACGATGTGTGAGGAGGAGGGTGGGGAGATTGGTCCCACTGAGGGTGAAGTCAGGAAGACTTCCCAGACGGGACATTCTTGAATGGAACTTTGAAGGATGCCTAGGAATTTCCGGAGAGAGTGGGAGAGGCGGCAGAAACAAGGTCATTGAATACAAAGCATCTGACTGTACTGAGAGTTCTCGAGCACAAGCTCTATGTATGCCAGGGCTAGACTGTGCCAGAGTTTGTGGCAGCCAAGAGAGGATTAGGGACCCTTTATGAGAAAGCTGACTAGGGCTCGGTAGGACCATACCATGGAAGGTCTTGGACTTTATTCTGGAAGCAATGGACAGCAATGGATGGTGTTTGCGCTAGAAGATCAACTTAGAGCATGATCGGATTTGTGTTTCAGTGACATCCTTTGGTAGCAATGTAGAAAAGGGCAAGGTTACAGGTTGGGCAACCAGGTAGGGGATGAGTATATAATAATTAAAATTTACAGATCCCCATGAGGCCCAGTCTCATCAGGGTTTCACATTAAGAAACAAAATGCAACAACTGAAAGTTATTTTTAAAAATAACTTTCTTAAAAAGCAATTTCAGTCTTTCTTTGTGCTTCCAAAAAATGCTAAAGGAATACAATCCAAAGCATGTAACAACATATCATAGCAGTTTCTCCCCTTCAGCAATCCACCTTTGGTAAATATGAGCATCTGGACAGTAGGAATACTGTGTCTTGCTTCCTCTTGTATCCATAGCTTTTAGACTAGCATTTGGAGCTTAACAGGCTCTGTGCACATATTTTTGACCTCATGGTGCCGCCCCTCACACTGCAAAACCAGTTCCTCCCACCCTTGGCCCCCTTGGCCCACCTCCTTCTTCCCAGTTTCCATTTTTGCACCACAGGAACCTGGAAATTCACCCGGCAAGATCTGGTTCTTCTCCAAGGCTGGTGGAAAGCTTTGAAGATAAAGATGAAGCCCTTCTGTGGCAGAGAGGTGGAGAACATTTAGGTGTTAATGACTTGTGCCTCCATTTCCACTGGTGTTCTCCAGATGAGAGATGATAAGGACTAAAGTTAGGCACTGGTAAAGGGGAAGAAAGAAAGGATGGCTAGGACAGAATTACAGAAAAGCATCTACAGGACCATTCCCTGTAGACTAGAAAGCTGGAGTACTGCCATGATTAAAAGGAAGACTACTTTGATTTATTCCCTGAACACGCATGCAGCCCTCAAAGTGACTGATAGAGTCACTGTTTATTGAGCACTTACTCCGCTGCAGGAAGTACTCTACACTAAATGCCTTTGGCATAGAAACATTTTTAAAGGAACATACATAACCTCCATGGGGTCATTGTTATTTCCATCTTACAGAAGAAGAAACTGAGGCACTGAGAAGATAGGTGATTTGCCTAATGTCACAGAGTCTGTAAGCAGAAATGGGACTCAAACTCAAATATGTAGTTTCAGAGATCGAAATCATTAAGCTATTGGTGTATTTGTTTAGGACTTTACAAATACTGGTTTGTGCTGGGGTGGGAAATTAGAATCTCTCCTAGTGCCATACTTTTTTTAAAAAACACTGCTATGCTCTCTTCTTTTTTTAACCCACTATTGTTTGAGTAGAAAAAGGGGAACAGTGGTGTACAAGATAGTGTATTTATGAAAAAAAAACTATCAGAGTTATTACTTTAAGTAGACACTTGTGACTTATTAGCGAATGATATCGGGCAATGCTATATTGGTCAACTGACATTTTTTTGTGTGTGCGTGTCCTTACTCTATTTAGATATCCATGCTACACATTGAGAGAATCTTTGAGAAAGGCAAATGGAGTTGATCCAAATTGTTGGTCCTAATGAGATAGTCTCATAATGTTGAAAATCCACCTCAGTCCATCAACTTGGCTGACTAATTCCTGGGCAGCGGCTCAAATGGCTCATTGTCTGCACTTGAACTATGGGTGTATGTTTATAACTTTCAAATGTTAAAGGGGGTACCATTGGTTCCTTTCCCAAAACTCTCATCCCTGGTCCTTGTTTTGCCATTCAATATGTGGTTATAGTTGAACAATTTCTTACGAGGAAAGAAAGGAAACCTTTAAAGAAGGGATTAAAACATTGACCCAGTAACTCACATTCTTTCCCTGTGGCTCTCAGCTCAAAGTCTATGGCACAGAGATCAGAAATGGTTCCCTGGCCGGTGTGGCTCAGCGGACTGAGTGCCGACCTGTGAACAAAGGGTTGCCAGTTCGATTCCCAATCAGGGCACATTCCTGAGTTGTGGGCCAGGTCCCCCGTTGGGGGCACACGACAGGCAACCACACACTGATGTTTCTCTCCCTCTCTATCTCCCTCCCTTCCCCTTTCTCTAAAAATAAATAAATAAAATCTTAAGAAAGAAAGAAAGAAAGAAAGAAAGAAAGAAAGAAAGAAAGAAAGAAAGAAAGAAAGAAAGGAAGAAAGGAAGAAAAAGAAAGAAAAAGAAATGGTGACAGTACAGTCCTGCTTGCTCAGTTCGTCCACAGCCACTTTCTTTGAGGATCCTTTGACAGACCTGGGTTCTTGGTGTGCATAGATGATGAGCACTTCCTTACCTAAATCAGGAAAAGAAAAAAAATCTTTCTGGGGAAAAAATTCCTCTTAGTTATAATTTAAGGTAGAGAAAACTATTAGCAAATATTTAAATACTGGCCAATATCACCACATTTAAAGCTGAGAAATAAGATTTTTAGTGCATACACTTTTAAAATAGTGATCACTTAAACTGTTTTAAGTAGAAATTTGCAAAGTTCTCTTTCACTAGATTTTATAACACATGCAGTTCAAAAATATGATGAAATAAATTATGTCCTGTTAGGACAAAACAAACATTATCGCAAGTCTCACCGTGGTTGGCACATTTCAATGGATTGAATGCCGGCCTGTGAACTGAACGGTCATCAGTTCAATTCACCAGTTTGATTCCCAGTCAGGGCGCACGCCTGGGTTGCAGACTAGGTCCCCACTTCGGGTTGTGCAAGAAGAAATCCTTCTCTCACATGATGTTCCTCTCCCTCTCTTTCTCCCTCCTTACCCCTCTCTCTGAAAAAATAGATAAAATCTAAAAGAAAGTATTTAAAAGTCTCATACAATTTGGGTATTCTAGGGGAGAGGTTTTAACCCTGTTCTTGTGAAAATAAAAATAGTTGATGACGTAAGCTGAATGACAGGGGAGCTGACTTTTGCCCTCAATCAATACCCTGACAAATATCAATCTGATTATGAGAGTGAAGCTATGTTTTCCTCTTCTCCTCACCCATACTAAACACACAATGGAAAGAACCGGCCTAAGACCCCACAAGCCTGAGACCCACTGTGCTTCGTGTGGTGATACGGGGAACAGAGAGACATGGAGAGCCAGTGATGGCTCCCAGGCTTGGCTTGCATCCTGCACCTCACTCACCCCCGGCATGGAGCACTATTATTTCAGAAGTCCCCATGAGATTTTTCATCCTTCTGGAAGGCAAAATGACAAACACCCTCTGTGCCAGAGAGGTTGCAATAAAAGTCAAATGCTCAAGCGTGAGCCAGAGCAACTACAATTAAAACAATAAATTCTTGGTTTTGAATGATCTTTTAGGACCTAAGCAGAAAATATGTACATAAAGCTAAAATAATCTATTTCAGGTAATTCTACCAAGATAGGAATTTAAGAATCAAGTAATGTTACTATTAAGGTTTTTAATCCTAATCTCTTAAAACTATGTTTCTTACCAGCCATGTCTTGGAAATTATTCTTGTTCCCATGAAGAAAATTTTATTTAGAGCTCAAACCTAGGATCATCTAATAGCTTTACGTTATCTGCCAACCTTAACTTCTCTATCCCGAGATGGCTTCAGCTGAGGAGAGGGCTGTTCTCCATGGAAGAGGAGCTGTGGGAAAGGTCCAAGGTCATGGCGGAGCCCTATACCACCTGCTGCCTGAGCTCAAGGCAAGACCTGTGAGACAGCCAGCCCTACCTCAAATGCACATAGAATCATCTGCCCCAGCAGCTTGAGACACAAAGCCTTAATTTTCTTCCAGCTAATCCCATGGGTCCCTAAATGCCCTTATTAACTCAACTCTGCCCTTCTACCCTAAATTGCTCAAGAACTCTGGGAGGGGTTTTTTTTTAGGGCTTTGGCTTCCAAACCTTGGTAAGTGAGAGACTTGGAAAGTCTAATCTGTCCACGAGCACTGGTGCTCCTGACCCTGCCATTGTGGACTCACTGTTGAGTTTATGTCCTACACAACCTCATGACATTTGTCCACTGGGGTAGTCATGCCCTGGCTTGTTCAGAGCCCTTACAGCCCCAAGTGGACTCCAAAGGGGCAACACTTTCATCTCATACTCATTCAGCCATGTCCCCAAAGCAGAGCATCCCACCTGAGCAGTTGGCTTAGGAGTTTTTTAAAAAACAATAAGTATCTCGATTTACTTTACTAGTATTACTTTTTAAAAACAAACAATTTCAGAGGCGGGTCCAGGGTGGCAGCGAAGAGGACATGGAGCTCACTCCTTCACATGAACATACCAAATGCACATTTATATTTAGAGCAATTCCTCCTTAGAGACAACTAACGGACAGCTCAACAGCTTCAGCACAACAAAGAAGAGAGATGCGTAGGTGCATAGAGATGGGGACTGCAGGGTCTCTACAGAATCGGAGGGAACCAACCAGGATTGGAGGAGCCAGTGAGTGCCATTGTTTGCATTCTCCCTGCACTTAGATAGGATAGGCGGGACCTCTATCCAGGTGCTCTGGCTGACCTGCAAGGTTTCAGGAGTGTGTCCCTAGTCATGCCCCACTCCTGGAACCAGCTCCAGTAGGAACAAGAAGGCACCATAGTGGATATGCACAGGGCCCCCCACCTGGAGCTAGATCCAGTAAGCCCAACAGGGCACTGAGGTTCCCCCACACCAGGCCACTGCTCTGTGTACCCACTGGGATGCCCCTCCCAGAGCAAAAGTGGAGCCACCAGGGAGTCCCAGTGTACACACTGCTGGGCAGCCCTAACTGCACAGTAAGAGAGAATAGGTGGGGCAGAGAAGTGCTCATGCCCATGGGACAGTCCAGCTCAGTCAGGGCTTCCACAGCAATCAAAGCAATGGGCCATGCGAGTAGACTAAATGCTCCAGTAAAAAGACATACGGTGGCTGAATGGATAAAAAACAAGACCCATCTATATGGTGCCTAAAAGAGACTCACTTCAGATTGAAAGATACGCACAAACTGAAAGTGAAGGGATGGAAAAAAGATATTCCATGCAAATGGAAACAAAAGAAAAGCCGGGGTAGCAGTATTTATATCAGACAAAAGAGGTTTTAAAACAATGACTATAAAAAGAGACAAAGGAGGGTACAACATACTAATAAAGTGGTCAGTCCAAGAAGGTGATATAACAATTGTAAATACCTATGCACCTAATATAAGAGCACCTAAATATATAGAGCAAATATTAATGAACATAAAGAGAGAAATTAACAGTTATACAATAATAGCAGGGACTTTAATACCCCTCTAACATCACTGGGCAGATCATCCATACAGAAAATTAAAAAGGAAATAATGGCTTTAAATGTCACATTAGAACAGAAAAAATTAATAGATATTTATGGAACATTTTATCCAAAAACACAAAATACATATTATTTTCCAAGAGCATGTGAAACATTCTCCAGATTGGTCACATATTAGGCCACAAAGCAAATCTCAATAAATTCAAGAAGGTTGAAATCATATCAAGTGTTTTTTCTGGAAACAATGCCATGAAGCTATAAATCAACTATAAGAAGAAAACTGAAAAAGAAAAAACAACCCCACAATCTGGAGACTAAAAAACATGTTACTAAATAGCCAATGGATTAAAGAGGAAATCAAACAGGAAATCCAAGAATACTTTGAGACAAATGAAAATGAAAATACAACTTTCTAAAACTTTGGGGATGCTGCAAAAGTAGTTGTAAGAGGGAAGTTCATAGCTATTCAAGCATACCTCAATAAATGAGAAAAATCCAAATAAACAATTTAACTTTAGACTTATAGGAACTAGAAACAGAAAAACAAAACCCAAAGTAAATAGAAGAAAATAAATAATAAAGATGAGAGAAAAAATAAATCAAGTAGAAATTAAAAAAAGAAAAAACAGTAGAAAAGATTAATAAAACTAAGAGCTATTTTTGTCAAAGAACAAACAAAACCAACAAACCTTTAGCCAGGCTTATCAAGGAAAAAAGAGGAAGAGCCCAAATAAATAAAACCAGAAATGAGAGGAGAAATTACAACTGACACCATAGCAATACAAAGGTCACCTAAAGAAGACTATAAACAATTATATGCCAATGGATTGAACAACCTAAAAGAAATAGATAAAATTCTAGAAACATTCAACCATCCAAGGTTGAACCAGGAAGAAACAGAGAATTGAACAGATCAATTACTAGAAATAAAATTGAAGCAGGAATAAAAAACCTCCCAACAAACAAAAGTCCAGGACAAGATGGCTTCACAGATGAATTCCAGTACACATTTAAAGAATTAATATCTGTATTTCTTAAACTATTCCAAAAATTGAAGAGGAAGTAACCTTCAAATTCATCCTATGAGGACAACATTATACTCATACCAAAACCAGACAAAGCCACTATAGGAAAAAGAAAGGAAAGAAAGGAAAGGAAGGAAGGAAGGGAGGGAGGGAGGGAGGGAAGAAAGAAAATTACAGGTCAATATCTTTGATGAACATAGATGCAAAATTTCTCAATAAATACTAGCAAACTGAATTCAACAATACATGAAAAATATTATACACCACAATCAAGTGGGATTTATATCAAGATGCAAGGAAGGCTCCATATCAGCAAATCAATTAATGTATATACCACTTTAAAAAACCCAAGAATATGGTGAAAGACAAATACCATATGATCTCACCTATAAGTGGAACTTAATCAAAAAAACAAACAAGCAAGCAAAATATAACCAGAGACATTGAAATAAAGAGCAAACTGACAGTACCCAGAGGGGTGGAGGAAGAAGGGGACAACAGGGGGAAGAAGGGGACAACAGGGGAAAGAAGGCAAAGGGTCATCAAGAAACCTGCATAAAGGACCCATGAACAAAGCCAAGGGGGGGAAGGATTGAGGGTGGCAGGTGGGGTGGGTGGGGCAGGGTAAAGTGGTGCAGGAAAATGGAGACAACTGTACTTGAATAACAATTTAAAAAATGCAAAAAAACAAAACAAAAAAAAACCCCAAACACACCAAGAATGAAATAACATGTAATCATCTTAATAGAGGCAGAAAAAAGTGTTGAAAAAAATTCAACATCCATTTACAATAAAATCTTTCAATAAAATGCGTAATGTGGAAACTTACCTCAACATAATAGAGGTTATATATGACAAATCCATAGCTAACATCATATTTAATTGTGAAAAGCTGAAAGCCTTTCCTGTAAGATCTGGAACAAGACAAGAATGCCACTCTCACCACTGTTATTCAGTATAGTATTAAAAGTTCTAACCACAGTGCTGACTGGTATGGCTTGGTTGGGCATTGTCCTGCAATGCCTCTCGCACGCCCCCAACTGGGGGGCCTGGCCCCCAGTCCAGGCATATGCCCTGACAGGAAATCAAACCAGCAACTTTCGGTTTGTGGGATGATGCCCAACCCACTGAGCCACGCCAGTCATGGTCATCCTTTTACTCTTAATCCTTCAGTATCTTTTGTTTTAGATATATCTCTCATAAGCCACAGATTGTTAATTTAAACTTTTTATCCAGTTCGACTCTGACTTTTAACTGACATTTTTGTCTATTTATGTTTTTCATGATACAAATATATTAGGATTTTTCATCATCAAATTTTATGTCTTCAATTTATCCTGCCTTTACTGTATATATTTTTCTAACCAGTCTTATTTTATTTTGGATGATTGCATTTTTCTCACTCCATTCTACTAATTTGATCCTCAATTTTCACTATTTTGATGCTTACCCTAGAAACTTGAATATACACATTTCATTTTAAAAGCTAAAGTTGATCATTAACTTTTTCCTCCTTTTTGAAAAGTAAAAATTGGCTGTTTTAATTTAGATTATATGTTCTATTTTATATTTCATTTTTGTCCAGCATTTTAGTTCTACTGTTTTTTAACCCTGTGAATCAGACTGTATTGCTACTGTTTTATATAGTAATTGCTTAGATCCACCCATGTTTACCATTTTCTTTTGTATTTCAGATCTTTTCTTCTAGAATCATTGTCCTTCTAAAAGAAATACAACTTTTAGAAATTTCTTTAACAATGTCTGTTCATAGCAAACTACTTTTTTATTTTATGAAATGTCTGTATTTTACTCTATTAATTGAAAGAGAGGTCAGGTCTTGGTGTGTGTGGCTCAGTTCGTTGGATGTCCTCTCATCCAACATTGGATGTTGAAACGAAGAGTTTCAGGTTTGATTCCCAGTCAGGGCATTGGCCTAGGTTGCAGGTTAGGTTCCTGGTCAGGACGCACACAAAAAAGGCAACCAATTGATGTTTTTCTCTCAAATTGATGATTCTCTCCCTCTCTTTCTGCCTCCCTTCCCCTCTCTCTTCCCCTCTTCTCCTCTAGAAAAGGAGAAACTCTCCCTTTCTCTCTAGAAGCAATGAAAAATGTCCTTAGGTGAAGATTAAAAAAAGAGAGAGAGGTCAATATTTATAGTTATCTTTTTGCAAACTGTTGATGGTACTCTTCTACTGTTTTCTGGTTTTCATTGTTGCTATTGAGAAATCAGTTGTCAGTTAAATTGTTGTTCCTTTATGTATGATCTCTCTCTTCTTTCCATTTTTCTTTTGTGTCAAGCAGTTTCACTATGCTATGTCTGGGTATAGATTTTCTTTTTATTTATCCTGCTTGAGATATGTGGTACTTATTAAATCTGAGTACTAATATCTTTCATAAATTCTGAAAAATTCTCAGCTATTGTATTTTTTGAAATATGGCAATATTCTCTCATTTTCTCATTCTAAAAATCCAATTCAATATATAATAGCTCTTCTTTACTCCAGTCTCTTTGCCTTTTATTCTGTCTTCTATGCTTTCAATCTTATTCCTTATTTATTCAGATCTTTCAGTTCACTAATCCTCTCTTCATCTGTGTCTAATATACTGTTTAACCTATTTACTGAGTTAATTTTCAAATCTATTTGATCCCTTTTAAATCTCTCTTGTATGTTGCAAAGTGTTTGATTCCATTTTTATTTAATATTGTTATTTTGTGTTATATATCTCATAATGCCAATATTTGAAGCTCATGGATGATAAAATGTATTCTCGATATTTCTGCTTATTCTCAGTCATGCAGTTAGTTATTTCTCGTGTGTTTGGTAATGTTGGGGGCTCTTATTAGGCTGATCTTAATTAAGGAGAATTCTGACATCCCTGAGATGACATTTTCTCCTAGAGCAAATTTCTGCTTACTTCTTCCTATACTAAGGGCTGTCGTCATTTGGGACCACTCAATTTCTTTAGATTTCCTCTTACTCTGTAGATGTGGGTAGAAAAAAATGCTATTCTAAGATCCTGTGGTACAGGAGATATTTGTTTTCTACCCAGAACTGAGATGGAGAGAGACAGTTTATCTTCCTGTCTCCCTTTAAGGACACACATAATTTTCTACCCACCTTCTCACAAGGGTGCCCCCATTTATGCAAGGTCTCAATTCAGCTACCTACATTGCACCGACCCAAGGTCTGGTCTCTTGCTCCTTTTTGCTAGAGAATGGATGTCAGCATTTGACCCTGAGGCACCCTAAGTTTCCAGTTTCTTACTGTTCTGCTGTCAGTAACTAGTTAGGAGTTTGTTATTGTGGTCCAAGGTTGGTGGCTGGGGGTGGGGAGTTGTGGGGAGAGAAAGGGTTGGGGATAAACTTGGACATTACCCTTAGTTTCTTATAATCTCAGCAGTGCATTTAAAAGTGGGTTTGTTGTGATTTATCTGGCCTCTAGAAGTTGTGTGGCAGGAGGGCTTTTCAGAAATACTGTTTGCCACATAGCAGGAAATGAAAGTCTCAGTGGGGTTTTGAACCTCAGCCACGCACTTTGTAAAAGAATCCTTGATCCTCAGAATGTTAGACTCTTGTTGAGCCAGAGGACCTAACTCAGATTTCTCGTTTTCCCACTATAACCTCCCCTTTAGGCCTTTGGGGGTCATTTCTTAAAAATGGCCTCTGGTCATTGCTGCCCCAACCCTTACCCTGATCGCCCAGCTAGGTTCCTTAAGCTAAGTGATTCTGAGCACAAACTCTGGAAAAGGCTGCCTTGCTGTGAGCCTCAGCTCTGCCACTTGCAGTGGTGGGACTCTGGTCAAGTGACTTCAACTCTGTAAGTCTCAGTTTACCCATCTGTAAAAATGGAGATAATAATAAAAATATACAGACCAGAAGAAACCAGGCAGGGAGAAATCAGCTAAAAATACAGACCTTCCATCAGTGATTCAGGAGTTCGAGTGACACATATCTGATTCCTGATAAACTTTGTCCTCGATGCAGTTTAATGAAAAAAAACAGCTGTGTGAACTTACATTTCACCGAATCGATCCACTCTACAGAAAGAAATAGTAAAAGGCAGAGAGAAAACAGACATACTACTCTACACAACCGAAGTCAAGATTAGCCCCAGCAATGGGGATCCCAGGCAGTATTTCGGACTGTTTCTGGGACCTCAGGGAAAAGATCACATGACAGGACTGAAGGCCTACCGGCATCTCGCACGTTGGTTGGGGTAACTGTGGAAGGGCAGACTCTCCTTATTTCATAGACAGGGAAACAGAGGCCCAAACAGGTTGCTCAAACAGCTGAAGGCCTCAGTCAGCTACTGGTAGAACGGGGACCGAACTCCGGACTCTGTGCTGCCTTCTGCTGCCTGCCTTGGTTCTCCGCAATGGTAGGACCCCCGGCTTCTCTTTTGTTCATTAGACCCTACATATTTAACCCATTTGGTGAGAAAAAGAATTTGACATATACTACTATAAATTTTATTCTAATTTTATACACCTCCATGTATGTTTCTATATTATAATAATCAGATTCAAAAATTAATTTATGTTTTGTTTACACTGGAGTACTTCATACTTCTATGTAGATACAAACTGTGCTTGCTGAATTATTTAGGATTGCTGAATTACTATAAAACCACTTAAGCAAAAACAGTAATATATTGCCTCATGTGACTAAAGAACTAAAGAAAAAACCAGCTTCAGGCAAGGATGGGTCTAGATGTCCAAAAAAATGTCATGAGAAAGTTGTCTCTTTATATAGTTTAGATGAGCTTTCACTTTCAGGTCAACACTTTCTATGTCATGACCTCTGACCAGCTTACAGAGTCACAGCTCTAAGTCCAGAAGCGAAAAGCCTCCTCTTTCCCGGTAGGTCAGTGAATTCCTGAGTTTAAATTCATTGCCTGGCTTGGATTTTCTGGGGTGTCAGGTGCCACTCCTTGGTACAGTGTCACCCTTGTGAAAATCACATGGCTTCATGGAAAAGCATGATTCCCAAAGGAAAATTAGGGTGTTGCCATTAGAAGAAATGGGAATTGATGTGGGACAGACACAGATGACTGTTCATAATGCCTGCCATCATAACCACAAGTGGAAGGCATGGCATTCTTTGCCATTACCCTGATCACAGGCATTTAGGTTGCTGCCAGAGAAGAACCAGATATTCTGGGTTAGAATCCCATATCTGCCTCTCTTATTGTGAACTTTGGGCAAATGCCTTAGCTTAACTTTGCCTCAGTTTCCTCATCTGTAAGGTGGGGATAGCAATAGTACTTATGCCTAAGGAGTTTATGAGGATTAAATGAGATAATAGTACATGTAAAGGACTTATATCAGCCCCTGACACGTATTAAGTTTCCAATACATGTTAGCTCTTATTATTCATTATTATAACTAGTCTTGCTAAGAAAAATAAACATTTAATTTAGAAAAGTACTTTTACTTTCTATGTATTTCCTTAGAATACATTCCTGTAAGTGGCATTGCCTGGCCAAAGGTCCAGCTGTTTTATACTCTTGTTGTCTGTTGACTGAGAGCTCTTGGCAGCACTGAGCCAGTTTGTAGTGTCACAGCAAAGTGCTCATGCTGGTACAATTCAAGTGATCTCACATTGTTACCAGACAGGGACTGGCCTGGAGAGGATCTGCCTATGGCAGGCCGGTAGTGTGTGGGTTCTCGACTTCATCTAGGAAAGAATGTACAACAGGAGTCCAAGTCATTTTGAGAGTATATTTATTAAGGCCGGGGACAGTGAAACAAAGGGAGGACTTAGGGTAGAAGAAGCAACAGGAGAACCTAGGCCGTGCTCAGCTTTGGCTCCCTAGGAAAATTATAGGAAAGGAGTGAGCCAAAGGGCGCTGCTGTTAGCTAATTGGGATACTAGGGAAAAAGAGAGCATTGGAGCCAGGATCAGGGGTAAGCCCAGGATGAACTGCTGCTACCTGCTGCTCCCCTGTTGCAAGTCTCACGCGGACCCTTAGGGTTTAGGAGGAAGTAAAAAATTCATGCCTGAGAAGGGGCATGGGCATGCATACTCTTGAGTGAGCCTGTATTGAGACTTTTCTCCTGAGAGCCTTTTATCTTTTTTTTATCCTATGGACAAGAGTCTTAGGGAAGGGTTTCAGTCGACTATTTATCAGCTTTCCAGGTGCGTTTTTAATATGCTGATGTATCAGAATGAGCATGTGGGGGAGATTATTCTTTGGTCTGCTTTACTGGTTTACTTTTATCTTGGGTCTGCCTGGCTTTTAATGGGGTTTTTGTTCATTGTTCTCCTGAGTTCATCTGTCCTTGGGCTTAACTGGCACAAATGGCATTAATTGGGCCTCTGTTCTCTATTTTTGCAGACCAGGGAGATTTAATTATGTATTCTTTAGTTAGAGAAGAGAGGCATAAACCATTTCCTCTCCATTGTCCTTGGATAGGGGAGATAAGGTCTTGTGCTTCACCAGCAGGCTGTAAAGCTGTTCACTTTGTTTGGCCTTGTCTAATTTTCTTGTCTCAGTTTCCCTATTCCAGTGGCCCAGGACTTTTCCTAGCTTCTTACTATCCTGTCACATCATCTAGTCTTGTCTGGAGCAACACTTACCTTTAAGGGCAAAACAAAATAACCAGTGCTCACATCCAACAGATGGAGTCTGCCCAGAGTTGTCTGGGCATTCCCACAGTTCCTATGTCATCCCACCACTGAACTTTTCGTGGGCCATCTCGGTCCTACATCCCTTCTTGCCACTGTTCTCTGGGGTTCCTGTGCTCCCTCCTGAGACCTCTGCCTGTTTCCCCTTTCCATGCTCCAGAGCTGCCAGGAACTACTCCAAAATTCCTGACATCTTTCTTACACTGAGCGTATTGAGTCTCTTTTCTCTCTCTCTTTTTCTACCAACCTTCATGCCAACTAGGCTCTGGGACCTAACTGCCTAACCAGGGAGAATTTCCTGAACTACAGCTTTACAGTGCTTCTAAGAAAATTGAAATCAGTGCCTTAAAACGTAGATATGGCTATAGTCATTTTCTTTCTTTTCCTTTTTTTAACAATTTCCATTGCCCTCCTAAATGTGTTTTCATTTTCAGTTTTTTAGAACTGAGATTTTAAAAGTCACCAGTCAATGTAACAGGCTGCTAGGGTCTATGGGAACTACGGTCCCGG
>PVJD01005356.1:32697-117436 GCA_004026545.1 Mormoops blainvillei | reverse complement strand
GCCCCGCGGACCCGTGAGCCGCCCCGCGGACCCGTGAGCCGACCCCCTTTCCCATGAGCCAACCCCGGGCCGGTGAGCCGACCCCTGTCACGTGGCCCAGTGCATTCAAATAGGTGGTGCCAGGCGACCTAAGGTTTCCCACGCGGCTCGTTCGTCGTCGTTGTGGTTGTCGTCGTTGACGAGGGCGGTTGTGTGGCAAAATGGCACCTGTGCGTCTGCGGCTCGGCGATTTGGTGTGGGGGAAACTTGGCCCGTATCCTCCTTGGCCGGCAAAGATTATTAAGCCGCCCAGGGGTTTGTGGAAACCGCGTGGAAAGAAATGCTTCTTTGTGAAGTTTTTTGGAATGGAGGACCATGCCTGGATGGAAGCGCGGCAGTTAAAGCCGTACCATGAACATAAGGAGGAGATAATAAGGAGGAACAAGGGAAAGCTCTTCCGGCGAGCTGTGGACGACGTGGAAGAGTTCCTCAGAGCAGCCGCAGCGGAAGCCCAGGTGTCAGCCCGCAGCCCTGCGGCTGACGGGAACCGGCCTGATTCCAGGGAGGAGAGAATTGGGCCAGACTCGTGTGATGAGGAGCGCAAGCTTAGCCTGTCTGAAGGGAAGGAGACGGTGTCTTTGGGATCTTCGGAGAGAGGCCCCCAGTCTCCTCTGAAAGAAGCCCCACAGCAAGGTTCCCAGAAGCATGGGCAGCCTTCGAAGATCTTCACCATTCCTGAGCCTAGTACCATGAAGGAGGCTATGGCTAGACCCATGGCCGCATTTGAAGGGCAGCAGGCTATGAGCAGCGAGCCTGTTAAAGACGCAGAATCCCACTTCCATGACTTCCCGCTCAGCCAAACCAAGAACCCAGCTATCTGTTATCAGGAAATCACAAAGATGTTGGAAATATGTGAAGAGACTGGGTCCGTCTCCATCCAGGCAGCAGGCAGCACGATCGTGAATGACAGCATCAAACCCACAGACAAAAAGATAGGATTTTTGGGCCTGAGCCTCCTGGAAAGTGGCATGGTCTCCAAGTTGCTAAAAATGGGTCACACGGTGACTGTCTGGAACCCGACTACAGAGAAAGAAGGGGCCTGCCTAGAAAGAACCCCTGCTGAAGTTGTTTCAGCTTGCGACATCACCTTTGCCTGTGCATCGGATTCCGAGGCGGCCAAGGACCTGGTGCTGCGCCCAGGTGGTGTGCTGCAAGGGATCCGTCCCGGGAAGTGCTACGTGGACATGTCAGTAGTGGATGCTGACACAGTCACCCAGCTGGCCCAGATGATTGTGTCCAGGGGAGGCCGCTTTCTGGAAGCCCCAGTCTCAGGCAACCAGCAGCTGTCTAATGATGGGATGTTGGTGATCTTAGGAGCCGGAGACAGGGGCTTATATGAGGACTGCAGAAGCTGCTTCCAGGCAATGGGGAAGACCTTCTTTCTAGGTGAGGTTGGCAATGCAGCCAAGATGATGCTGATTATGAACATGGTCCAGGGGAGCTTCATGGCCACCATCGCTGAGGGGCTGACCTTGGCCCAAGTGACAGGTCAGTCCCTGCAGATATTCTTAGACATCTTCAATCAGGGGAAATTGGCCAGCATCTTGTTAGACCAGAAGTGCCAAAATACTCTTCAAGGAAACTTTAAGCCTGATTTCTGCCTGAAATACATTCAGAAGAATCTTCACTCAGCCATTGCACTTGGCAATGCCATCAACCATCCAACTCCAATGGCAGCTGCAGCCAATGAGATATACAAAAGAGCAAAGGTACTGGACCAGTCTGACAACAGCATGTCTGCCCTGTGCCGGACCTACATAGGCTAAGCCCCTACTCCACCAGTCTCCACTCTGACCCCCTCCTTCCTCACACGGGGTTGGGGTCCTGAGACTTTACTCTGGACCAGTTTACTTGTCTTCATCTCCTCTTATACAGACTTTGAGACTTGTCATCAGAAAAGCACACAGCATTACTCCTCCCCTGAAGTTCCCGGGAGCGGGAGGAGTGTCAGCAGGACTGGCCTGTGGCCAAAGCACAGGTGGATGTGTGTTCACAGACACACACCCACCCCCATTAGCTCTTACTCCAGGATAGAAGCTGCCTAGAAACTGCTTCCTGGCTTTCCCGCCCCCCACTTCTTCCAAGCTTGTCTTATCTCAGATCCCTTCCAGTCGAGGAACTAGAGTCTGTAGCGAGAACTGGAAGCCTTCCCATTGCTTCCCTCAGAGCAAAGAGGCCGTGGTCATTTCCACATTCCCCACTGGATTGCTTGCAGAGAGAGGCTCTGGGCCAAGATGAACCAGCACAGACAAAACAGAGGATCCTGTGGCCCCTCCAGCCTCAGATGACCAGTAGATGAGGACTGTCACGTTTAAGCTACCAACATGCAAGCAACTCTCCAGAAATGTCTTTGTGAACTGAAAAGAGATTGGCAAAGGTAAGTGAAGACAGGACTCTGACTTTCCAGGGACAGCAGCAGTCAGCCTGTGGGTGAGCCTCCCAGAAGTTTGCTGTCCTCACTGCTCTTCAGCAATAGTCCTGGAAGTCGCCATCACTGCAGAGCCTGGGACTGGGTTCAGACTTTTTTGCTTTGGGATAGGGAGAACTCACTCCTTAACAGGCTGTTTTCATATTTAGATTTGCATTTCAGGCCTTGGAAAGGGGTTCCTGAGGGCCACCAGCGGGAAGTGAGGATGGAGAGGGAGGGTATCCTTCCTGTTTCCATTATGCCACAGACTCTTCACCTGGTTCTAAAGAGTCCACTTGTCTTATCCAAGTCCCCTCGCGGTGGTTCCACCTTTTCCAGCCTGCCTCTGTACAAGTCCTCTGCATGCCCACCTCTCTCTATTCTCCTTCTTTTTCCCTTTTCCTCCCATGGAGACAAGTATTTTTTCCTGTCTATCCCTTTGATCCAGACCAAGCCTGACCTAAAGTGGCCGTTTCTTAAGTTCGGCTCTTGAAAAGGGAGTGCGTGTTTTCACTTTAGCCAGCAGCTTGGTTTGCAGTGCTTCCAGGGGCCTGGGGTCTGTCAGGAGGGAAAAGGAGAGCTGGGCCTGACCCTCAACTAACTAACCCTCAGAGTTGGACCTGAGACATCCTTGAGTACCTAGTATTTCGCCTTAGATAGGGGACCAGAAGAGCTTGGAATGTAGCATAAGAATAAGGATTAGTCACCTAAAGGATGTCATTGTTGTCTCCCTCTGCATGGAAGACACTTTGCAGAAGGTGGGCATTTACAGGGAATATATAACCCTAGCCAGTGTGGAGCATCATCCCATAAACCATTAGGTCACATGTTTGATTCCTGGTCAGGGCATGCATCTGGGTTGTGGGTTTGGTCCCCATTTGGGGTGTGTGTGAGAGGCAACTGTATCAGGATGATGCTCTAACCAGCTGAGCTACCTGGCCAGGGCCTAGCGTTGTCTTAATAATTCTGTAAAGTTCCTTTTTATGAATATTTCTGTTTAAGCTATTTCACCTTTGTATTGAAATCCTTCCTTTTTGATCTGAGTCTCCTTGAGAGTAGATGACATCTCAAAATATTTATTTTTTTAAAAATGCTGAAGCAGAAGAATGAAAAATCCCAGTAAGTTTTAAGGTATACGACACAAATGTTCTAATAAGTTTAATCTCTTACAGGCTACTTTGGGTTACCCAAAATATTTTATAGTTCCCACTCTGATTATTCTTTGATGCATGGGATTTTTAGAAGTGTATTACTTCTAAACATCTGGGAATTTGTTATCTTTCTGTTGTTGATTTCTATTTTAATTTCCTTGAATTAGAGCATATACTCCATAATTTCAGTTGTTTGGAATTTTGAGAATTAGATGGCTAGTTTTGATAAACATTCCATGTGCATTTGTAAACACTGTATTCTATAGTGTTTACTTGTAGCGTTCTATACACATAGCCTAGATCAAATTGTCAGGTTGGTTAATCATCATGCTTTTTAAATCTTCTGTGTGCTTACTATTTTTTATCCACTTATTCTATTAGTTGTTGAAGAGGGTATTACATTTCCAACTAGGTATCGTTAATATTAAAAAGGTTATACATATTAAAATATAAAAATTTTCATAAAAAGAAATCCTTTTTAAGGAGAAAATGTGACATTTGTGAAAAAGCTTGCAAGAAAGCCTTTTTTTCTTTAAATGACACTTTTTTCCCTTTAAATGACAAATCTAGGTAACTAAGGTGAATTTTTATATTTGTTTTGTTTTTCGTGAACATGTTTTTCAGAATAGGATTGTGTGAAGATGTTTAAATGGCAAAAACAAAACGACTTTGTACAATTAACAAAAGGCTACTACAAGCAGAATAAAACGTTTCTTGGTAAAAATAAAAAATAAAACTACGCATTTGTTACGTCATAATTTCTATGGCCCAGGAGTTCAAACCTGTCTTGGCTGAGGTCTCTTCTCACTGTCTCACAAGGCTGTATTCAAGGCGTCACCCAGAGCTCAGTTCTTACCTAGAGGCTTGATAGGTCTACTTTCGAGTTCACTTAGGTTGTTGGAAGAATTTATTTTCTTGCAACCATGAGACCAAGGATCTAGTTTCTTGCTGGTTGTCAGGCAGAGGTGACCCTCAGCTCCTAGAGGAACCTGCAGTTCCTTGCCATGTGGCCCTCTCTATAGGCCCTTTTGCAGTGTGGCAGCTTGCGTCCTCAAAGCCACCAAGGGAGAGTAAGTCTGCTAGCAATATGGAGTCTTACATACTGTAGCATAATCATGGGAGTGCCATCTGTCATCTTTGCCAGAGTCTACTCATTAGAGGCAAGTCACAGGTTCCACTCACACCTCAAAGGGAGGGGGATCACACAAAGGTGTGAACACCAAGGGGTGGAGATCATTGGGAGCCACCTTAAGGTCTTTAAACCGTGGCCATGGAATAGTTGTGATCAGCTATAGCATCCTACTTGTGATAATCGTCAAACTCCAGCTTCACAAGCCAGTGTTCCTCAATGTAGGTGCTCTGGAGAGTCCCCAGATGCCCAAAAGGATGTCCAGAGAAACCTCAAACAAAAGACTAAAACAAAGAAACATACAAAATAAAAAAAAGCCTCATTCTATTAAAAATTTTACTATGGAGAATTTCAAACATACACAAAAATAAAACAATATGCTAAACCCTCATGAGTCTGTCACCCATACCTAACAACCACCAAACCATGGTCAGTTTTGCCCCTTGCACACACCTATCTATCCTTCCCTCTTGAATTATTTGAATACTAGGGCTTCCTATCATTTCATCTATATAGTTCCGTGTCTGTATATAAAATACAGTGGTACCTCAGTGTTCATCATTAATTCATTCTGGAACTCATGACATGTGCCAAAACTGATGAGTCCCGAGCAAGCACTGAGTGCTGAAACATTTTTTTCTTGTCAAAATGTGACGAGTACAGGGTTTGACAAGTTCTGAAGTCAACGAGTACTGAGGTATGACTGTAACTGTTTTTAAAGCATTATCACTAGACCATTATCTAACCTAAAAAATAACCAGTAATTCTTTAATATCATCAAATATTCAGTGTTACAATTCCCAGTGGTCTTAAGTCATCGTTTATTAATAGTTTGAACCCAAATCCAAGTAATATTTACACATTACGTTTATATGTCTTTTAAATCTCTTTTAATCTGGTCTCCCCTCCATCTCTCTTCCTCTTTTTTTTCCTTGAAGTTAATTTGTTGAAGAGGCAAGTTCCCTTTTTTAATTTTTCCTTTCTTTTGGTCCTGTAGTTTCCCAATCTGGAAATTGCTGACACATTACAGTTTTAAAAGTGGGCTTATTGCAAAATCAGCTCCACAAATACTCTTAAAAGATGTACTTAATGGCCTTTTTCTCAATAATTATGTCATCTTTCTTTACTTTTCTTTCCTCCCTGCTTCTTGAATCCATTTATCTTCATCACCTCTGAATCAATAAGAAAAAGTTCTGTAAAACTACCATCTGCTTTCCCCTGAGGTTTATAACTTAAATTTTCCTCAATTGAATTCAAATTGAATAAGAGCATTGAAACCAAGGATCCCTCATTAGGCAGTTTGTTATTTCAAAGCATTTTCTATTTACTCTGCTTTATTTAGAATACAGGATAATCCTGTGAAGGCAACTCTGTTCAAAATGGTATATAATTAGAAATAATTGCAACCCCCTATCTGACATAAAGCCTCAAGTTTTTTTATTAGAAAAACTTAATTTATTAAAAACATTCTACCATCTGAATCTATTAATGTAACATTTTTTTTATATTCCAAATTAATGAGGCTGTACTACATCAAGAAAGAATCACAATTTTAAATCTAAGTCTTGAAGATCACTCAACTGAAATTTGCACTGATTTTTTAAAATTTTATTTTATAGCATTAACATAATACATTCATGTAGTTTTAAAAATTAGTAAGACTCTTAGGCTTATAAAAATAAACTAGCAGTCCCTTTCCCTACCTGCTCCACCGCGGAGTCTTGCTCCCTGTAGATACTCAGCACTTGACAATCGAGTTGCCAAAATGTTGTGGACATCTCTCATTCACTATCGCTGCCTTTTTTATTTATTATACCTTTTTAATATTTTTCTCTGTAATTCTTGTGGTATTTGGGAGGAAGTGAAGATGTGTGTGTATGTTCAATTCGCCATATTTAGCTTGTGGTTCGCCTTTTCACTTTGTAGCTTCATTAGTGAAAGTCCAGAATGCTGTTGGCACCCTGTGTCCTCCAATGTCTCCCTCTCATTTGAGGGGATAGGTCTTTGGGCTGGCTCAGCAAAAGCGTCATTCTACATTTTCTAGTGCAGTCTCCTGGCTTCCAGAGGGCCGTGGTGAAGTGTGTCCTTCTTCCTCATGGAAAGGCACTTCCCAGAGCTCCGTATGCCATGCCATTGTGGGAGTGTCTGCTCTGGTCTCTTCGCTCTTAACCTTTCTCCTTAGGAAGGACTATAGTGTTGGTTGCTTGCCTCCAACCCTGAGCTCCATCCCACCACATGTAACTTTTGTCCTCTGATTCTCCTTCCTCTCTTTGGGGGCATGTGTTTCCCCTCCATCATCTCTCATGATACCAAAGAGGTTAGGGAGTGATCCTTGTGCAGTAGTATGCTGATAAATGTTAACAGTCGGCCCTCTAGGGGGACATAAACCCTGATTTGTAGCATTTGCCAATTTCTGTGGTGTAAATATTCCTACCAAGTCTGATTTCAGGTTACCGCTGTGACTTGGAGTTGGGAATAGAGGTGCATGTAACCGTCTCTTTGAGCAGTATGAGCGACTCCTGCACCACGCTGCCTTGGGGAACAGGACTCAGGGGTCTTCATTCAGGACTTCCAGACTCAAGGATAAAGTCACTTGTCCTTTTCATTGATCTCCTCAGTTACTCCTGCCCTGATATTCCCACTGGGCTGACTCCACCAACCCTTTGGTTGTGCCTGGTCTGTCTGAACGTGCCTGCTCTGACACCTGAGACTCCGCTCTGGGTCAAGAAAGCTCCTCGGTGCTCTGTATTTGTCTTTCCTATTAGCTAAAAATATGTGTTCTTAATGTGAGTCAGTCTTAATTTTGTTATGTTTTTACTATGTTTTGATGTCCTCAGAAGAACCTCTTTGTAAATTTAATTTCCTGCACTAATAGGAAA
This sequence comes from Mormoops blainvillei, assembly GCA_004026545.1. Classification (NCBI taxonomy): domain Eukaryota; kingdom Metazoa; phylum Chordata; class Mammalia; order Chiroptera; family Mormoopidae; genus Mormoops; species Mormoops blainvillei. Next base: position 109,831 of record PVJD01005356.1, on the reverse strand, counting down.
TTGATGGTACATGACCTTGTGTTTTATCCAGGTAAACTTTCCTATGGTGCTATACTGATGGAAGAATCAGGTAACAGGGATTTCTTATTCTGCAGTTCTGTTAATGATGTTTTCTTTCTCCCACAGTTGACAGGCCTGTCAGGGTATATGCAGATGGAATATTTGACCTCTTTCACTCAGGCCATGCAAGAGCCCTTATGCAAGCAAAAACACTGTTTCCCAACAGCTACTTGTTGGTAGGAGGTAAGAAGTACATTTTCTCTGTGTCTAGAGGACTCCTTTATAATGTGCTTCCTGAAAAGAATCCCTTTCAGAGTCGCATCATTAAAATCTCACATGGTTAACACTCCCAATTTATCACATACTGACTCACACGTTCACTGCCTGAAATTTAAAACGACGTTTAAAAAACTATAGGGGAAATTACATCATGTGATTTCTATATCACTGATCCCCAGAGAGAGAGAGAGGGTAATTGCCTTATGGTTTCCATTAATGCCTTTCTTCTTGTGTTTGAGGCATGATCCGATTAATGTTTCTAAAGTTTTCTAGAGGGTTAGAAGAAGAGCAGTATTATTCGGATGTCAAATCTTGGAGAGCTGAGAGGGGTTCAGAATGATTGAGGGTAAACAAGGTCATTGTTTATTTCCTTTGTGTGACCCACAACACTTAAGATGATGTTGTGCTAACAAGCCTGTTAGTGGCTTACAACAGCCCCAATAAGTTGAATTTATGCAGTGTGTTAAAGAAATGGAGATTTATATACCCAAGTAATCTTAGTTCACAGTAAAGAGACTGACTGACTTCATAAGCGTATGCAGAGGGAAGGGAGGCTATATGTGGAATGAAACGTTCCTTCCCCAGAAGGCCTACAGATTTCGATGTGGGTAAAAGGGACAGGTACCTGACTAGGGAGACCTGTATCTCACCTCTGTGGCTTCCGAAAGCAGCATATCCTTTCACTGTGAGCAGTTTTTGTGGCATTACATGAACCAGGTACCATCAACTCCTAGACTACTACTGTGCAAATAGAGATGATGATAAGAGACTGTGTATCTCGGTTTGGTGTTTTGTTTTGTTTTGTTTTGTTTTAGTATTTAATTATCATCTGCAAATTTAAAACTGCTTTTTGAATGTCTAAGAGGAACCCATCTACAGGTTTTGCTGAGGATGGTGACCCTGTGGTTATTGAATGGAATTCTTTCCCAAAGGAGGAGATGGTAAAAGGCAATGGTTACTGGACAAGTCATGCAGAGAGAACCTAGGGCAGGCAGAGAACCCATCCCCTGTTCTTTTCCCTTTATCTTGAGTGGAAGACCATTTGTTGTGTGAGCACTACCACCTGGAGTCTGGCCCTAAGCTGCTGGGACCCTAGGGACGCCTCTGCAGTATTGGGGCTTTGGTCATTTTGGTGACTCAGATTTGGAGGTGATTAGGTGTTGGCCACACTTAACAGGAACACTAGCCATGGCCTTGAGTTATCACCAAATGCAAGGGCAAAGGAAATGTGCAGCTTTCCATACATTCTTGTAAGTTGGAGAAAGCAGTAAGTTAATATTAGCAACTCTCTAGATCATTAGACAACCGTGATTTCACTGATTCACGGAATGATCTCTTCATTTAATGACTATTTATTGAGATCCTATTATGTGCCAGACATTCTTCTGTACACCGAGGAAGAAGCCATGAACAAAGCAGACTATGTCCTCAGAGAACTCAGAGTTTGAGGACATGTTGTAGAATTGTACACCTGAAACCTATATAATTTTATTAACCAATGTTACTCCAATAAGCTTAATTTAAAAAAAAGATTCAATATGAGTATTGAGATGAGCCAGAAAAATCCTTACCCTTAACTACATTAAAAAGTAATTTTCAGTATTCAATATTTCTTTCCAGTGCTCATTTTGCTTTGAATTCTTGAGTTGTATCCCTCAAGATCCTTGTCCTTTGACGGTAGTTAGGAGAAGGGAGAGGCAAAGTCGCTAGGCAAAAATTTGCCTATTCTCTATGCAACCATGTTTAGTTTCTAAGACTCAGCTTCACCTGCATCAGAAATGTGTGCAAGACAGAAAAGCTTTTATAGGTTCATGGTGCTTTGACTAGTTATTAAACAAGGTTTCCATTTGGTTGGCCTGAAGTCTTAAGTCCCCTCCCCTTGCAATGCAACATGGTAAGGTTTGCACGGTGCCTTTCTTTTGTAAAGTAGATAAACATGGTTTTGGACATAGAGACTTTTTTGAACCTGTTAATTTTAGGAAAGCATACCATTGGAAGTTGATCTGGAAATTAATCCCTTTACAGCTCCAGTGCTTGGATACCTCTTGAAAAGTCTTGGATACCAAGAGGTGCTTGGATACCTCTTGAAAAGTCTTTGTGTTATCTTCAGGGGTATGTGTGCTCTAGTTTGAAGACCACTCATTGCCTAAGACTGTTTCCTGAGTATCACAAACTAACTTAATGGCAGACAATTCTATAGTGAAGACAGTTAGGGAGCCCTTTATGAATAGATATTCTGTGTTGTTGGTTGAAAGGCTGGCTCTTGATCATATGTGTGCGGTTAGCAAATAAAATACTTATGGCGAGTTGAAAGAACCTACTCTGTTAACTGTGGGCCCCCTTACATCTGCAGGTAAGTTTGTTGCAGGAATTCCCCTGGGTGGAGCAAGGACTTTAGCCAATGAAACCACCCCGGCCTGGGCAAGTACATGGACAAACACTTGCTTGAAATACTTGGTATTTGCCAGAAAGAATTGATTCAAGGACCAGAAACTGTGATAACTGGAAGTAGTACAATCTACTTCTCAATCTTAGGCAGTAACACACACTACAAACTGCTATGATTTTGCACTATGATTATAATACCTGCATTTCTAATTTCAAAATTTTTAATTGATTTGAGAGAGAGAGAGGAATGGAGAGAGAAACATCAATTTGTGGTTCTACTTATTCATGCATTCACTGGTTGCTTTTTGTATGTGCCCTGACTGGGGATTGAACTCACAACCTTGGCACATCAGGACAATGGTCTAAAAACTGAGCTACCCAGCCAAGGCACATTTCTAATTTTTAAGCACATAGCCAGTGATAATTTGAAAATGTTTTTATGCAAGCTTATCTTGTTGGTATTAGTTTAGTGAATTAAAACTATCCAGTTGTAAAGCTCTTTTTTCTCCATTTTAATTTAAACGTTCAGTCATTTAAAAACAAGTAAAGAAATTAAAATTTATATCAAGAGAGGGTTTTTTCCCTTTCAAAAAATGGTTTAATTATTTGAGTCACCCAATACCCATTTCTCCCTCACAGGAGGGGAATAAAAACTAATAATAATAAACCTAATACTATTATTACTGTAGTAGACATAAACATTACTTCAGAAACGAGCATTTATGCTCTATTGTATTTTAATTGAAAGTAAATATTCCTCTGAGGTTCCATTTTGCCTGACTAGTAGGAAATTCAGTTTCAGTCCTTGTTTGACTTCAGCTCCCCAGAGTCAAACGGAATTTCAAAACATTTATCGAAACAGGAGCGGGCCTTCCAGTCTTCAGCCCAGCGCTGTTTTTGCACTGCCCTCCTCATCTGAGCCCATAAAATTACTAGAAGGGAGCAGGTCCACTGAGTGAGGTGCGGCACCTGTGGTCTGTGCCCAGGTGGAACCCCAGTGCTCAGGGCATCATGTGCCTCATCCCCAGAGGCTCTGCCTCTGGCACCTGCTACTTGTGGGCTCCTCAGACCTTTGGTCTCTCCCTCGTTTGGAGGACTCTGGTCTCCGTGTCTTCTTTCTACCAGAATTTCCCCAAGGATCTCTGGCTTAGGGGAAACAGTAGCCAGAATGGCAGGCTGCCCGCCAGCAACTTGAACTTCACAGCTTCTTTGGGGGAGTTTGTAGTAAGGGGCTTGGCACTTGCTTGGAGTGGGGGCAGGGAAGACATAGCCCAAAACACAAATCAGTATTGCTATCAATGGTCCTGTATTTCTACTACTATTAATAAATGATAAACGCTACTGAGCATTGCTCTCTGCTTGTGCTGATGATCAAATTTAATTCTGAAAACTTTGCCGTGTTTTAAAGACAGACAACTAAGGCTTAGGGAGTTTGAGTAACATTCCCAAGTAGCAGAGCTGGGATTAGAACTCAAACCAAATCCAAAGTTCAACTCCTATGTTATGTTTTTTTTTTCTCCTGATGGTACTGGTAATATTTTAATTTAAAAAATTTTTCAAAAAAAATTAAAAATAAATTTTCAAGTACAGTTCAATTGCATACAATATTATATTTGTTTCAGGTGTACGACATAGTGATTATACATATATGTAATTATGAAGCGATCGCCCCTGATAAGCCTAGGGGTACTGGTAATATTTCACTTTGAGCACAGGGAGCTGCCAGGATAGGTTAGCCTGCAGCGTGAACCCCCAGATAGCCCAGCGAATTCATCCATGGAACACCATTGCTCAGAGTTCTCCATCTGGTTGTCAGAGTGCACTTGCCAAGACTCAAGAACAACAGTGCTGCTCTGGGTGTAATTAATGTTTAGACAATAACTGGTCAGCATGTTCAGCTGCTTCTCGAGGTCACTCCTAGGATATGAAAATAGGACCCTGTATTGGCATAAACAGGATGTTGGTTTTCTCTGTGCTGTCAGGAGGCCATTATCTCAGTCATCTAGAAGTTATACCAAATTGCTCAGGTGCAGGTTCAAAAGGAGGGGGGGAGGCAGAATATAATCTGGCCTAGTTTTGTGTTATTTAAAATAGAAAATTGATGGTTCTGAAATCCATTTCTGCTCAATATGATTTTTGAGGCAGTATTTTAGTAAAGTCCTAAAGAACATTTAAAGTCTTAGATCAATTTTTAAATTGTATAGCTTGGCCCGTAAATGGTTCCTGTTTATGGAGTCCAAAGCTAACACAGCCAGTAAATCGATACATAACATAGTCATTATGGCCTTACTCCCTGCCTCCCCCTGACAACTGACGTGGTGGGTGATTCAAAACAGGCTGGGCTCTTTATTCAAGATATTCACAATTTGCTTCTGGGGCTTTCAAATGCTGCATGCATCAGAATCTTCCCTGAAGCTTGTCAAAAACAGAGCTGCCTGGGCCCCACTCCAGACCCACTGTCTTAGTCCATTGGGGCTGCTATAGCAAGACACCATAGACCAGGCAGCTTAAAAACAACAAGTTTATTTCTCATGGTTCTGGGAAGCCCAAGATCAAGGCCCTAACATGGTCTCCTTCTGCCGAGGGACCCCTTCCCAATTCATAGCTGGCGCCTTCTTGCTGTTTTCTTATATGGTGGAAGGTTCTAGAGAGCTCTCTGAAGCCTCTTTTATAAGGCACTAATCCACCCTCATGAACTATGGACCTCCAAAGGCCCCACCTCTTATCTCAGTACCTTTGGGAGTTAAGATTTCAACATAAGAATCTGGGCGGAAGGCGGCATATTCAGACCATAGCACCCACTGAGTCAAAATCTTGGGGAATGGGACCCAGCCAGCTTTATATTTAACAGGCTCCTTAGGTGGTTCTGATACTCATCAAGGTTTTCAAGCCAGTCACGTGGCTGATGGTGTTTCAGTAATATAAACCCCCACGACACTGTTTTCTCTATTGTATTGTATTCTGTGTATGACTATACAGTATCTTAGGAAGTATGTATAGGAGATATATAGGCATACATGAGAGTATCTAGAGGCATGCTAGCCTCTTATTTGCATGTATGGTATTGAAACATGCCTGCAGATAAATACACATCCATTTATTTTAAATTGCAGTAAACATTTACTGAGCATCTATTTGTATCAAGCACTGTTAATTCATTCAACAAATATTTATTAAGAGCCTACTATGGGCCATCAGAAAATGAAACAGACAAAAGTCTCTGTCCTCAGGGACCTTATATTTTAGTAGAGGAACACCAGTCATTTAAAAAAATTAAATAAGACCACCATATGATGACAAGTGCCATGGCAAGAAGTCCAGTGCAAGGGGATGGAGACCGCCAGTGGTGGTGGCAGGAGTGCAATTTAGAATAGGGTGGTCGAGGAAGATGCGAGGGAAGACAGGAAGTGAGCCCTGTGGATACTTGAAACACAACTGTTCCAGGTCTGGGAAACGGAAAATGCGAAGCCCTGAGCTGCAGAAGAGTATTCCTGTTGGCTTCAGGAAACAAGAAGAAAGCCAGGGGCTGGGACAAAGTAAAAGATGCAGTCAGAGAGGCAAGGAGGCAAGGAATGGGTGAAGGTGTGGATTTTGTAGGAGGAGCCTCGGGAGGAGTTCAGCTTTTACTCTGGGGTAGATGGGAAGAGTTCTGAGCCTGGGAATGACACAGTCTAACAGGTCTTAAGGGGATCAGTCTGGCCGATGAGAACAGGAGGTGTGTAAGGCCAGAATTGGGAGACCAGTTGGGAGGCCGCTGCAGTAATCCACGGGAGAGGTGGTGAATGGGCCGGGAAGGGAGCGGGGAAGGTGGGAAGAAGCACATGCCTTCTAGCTGCGCTGGGAAGGCAGGGCCAGCAGTTTTGCTGACAGCTTGGATGTGGAGAGTGTGAGGGCTGCAATAGAAGCTTTTCCAAGGATCCCAGGTGTGGCCCTTCACTGTACTAGCTCTCAGGCCAGATTTGGTCCTAGAGTGGGTCATGATTTGGTTCCAAGAAAATGATCGCATTTTTGTTTGACAATCATATCTTACACACTTAAAATTTGTAAGTGTACTGTTTGTACATAACCCCTTAAAGAAAAAAAAACTACTCATCTGAAGAAGCAGTCGGGGTAGTCTGACCCACTGCAGCAAGACCCTTCCTGGGATACTAGTAAGTAGGGACTGTACCCACAATGACATTTCTTCCTGACATGTAGTTAAGCACTGGAAAGCTGCCTTTGCCAACAAAAAAAATATATTCTGGATAGGATAATTAACAGTATTTATTGTTGCATTCATTTCAAAGCGCTTTTATGTAAATCCTCAAAAAAATCCATTCTAAGACTAATAGTGGACATTATTACTATCCTTCGGGGTTCAGAGTGACCTGAGATCCAGAGAGGATAAAAGATGTGGGGAGGATAAACTGCTGAGCAGACCTTGTGTTTCATGACTCTCCTCTTGATTGTGTGGCTGGATGTGTAGTGACTGGCCCTCAGTCCAGGGAACAGAAGTATGCTTGTGCACGTGCACATGCATGTGAGTCACACTTGGGTTACTAAGTACAATGATCTAGTAAAAGAATTGGAACTGATTGTTCAGACCTTTCTATAATTCAGGCCTCTTGGCTCCTCCTTCTCTCTCTCCCTTCTCTGTCTCTTTGATCATTTTATTTCTAAATAGTCATTTTTGCTGAAGGGTGGGATAGGGAAATAAAAAGGTAAATGAAAGTCATATTAGTAGTGTGGAGAATAATTTTAATAAAAGCCACAGTGGAGAGAATGCAGTTGTAATTAGCACTAAAATGAAATTCTGATTGCTAGTGGATTTCAGCTTGCTTCGCTTTCCTGATCCTTTGTTCCTGTTAAAAACTGAGTTCGATTATGCAAAGCACCTAGCGAGAACTGAGCTCCTTTAAGACAAATACCATATGATTTCACTCATATGTGGAATCTAATGAACAAACTGAACTAACAAGCAAAACAGAGACAGACTCATAGATGAAGAGCGGATGACAGCTAGTTGTGGGCGGGGGTTAGGGGTGCAGGGATTGAGGAAAAAGGACTCATGGACATGGACAACAGTGTGGTGGTTGCTGGGGGGAGGGAGGTGTAAGGACTAAATGGTAATGGAAAAAAATACAATAAAGATTAATTAAAAAAAAAAAAAAGAAGCCATGTCTGTACTGGATGGCTGTGAGCAGGGCCTGGACCAGCTTACAGCATTTAATGGCCTTGCTTGTTTCAGTTTGCAGTGATAACCTTACCCACAAATTCAAAGGCTTCACCGTGATGAATGAAGCCGAGCGATATGAAGCTCTCCGACACTGCCGCTATGTAGATGAAGTCATTAGAGATGCTCCATGGACACTCACACCCGAGTTCTTGGAAAAACACAAGGTACTTATTCTTGCTTGTTCTCTAAGTAGCAGAATTGGGAGCCTGGCTCTGTAGCCAATATCCAGAAAGCCCAACCTTTCCAATTTCTAAAAAAGCAACTGTCATTTGGTGTCACTTGATGTAGCACCTCTCTCCTGCCCAATCCTGGGGACTGATACCCTCTCACTTTTTCACTGTGGGTTCTGGAGCGAGACTCCCCCCCCCACCAGGTCCAACTGCGGCCTCTATCCCTCCCTAACCTTGAGCAAAATATTGACCATTTACCTACACTGTAAAATGGGGTGATGTCAGTGCTTTCCTCATGGTACTGTTTTGAGGATCTAACGAGTTCGTCTGAGTGAAACCCATGGAACAGCGGCTGGCTTATAGCAAGAGCTCCAAAAATGTCGTCGTCGTCGTCATTGTCAGTAGCAGCAGCGCTGTCATTATTTGTGCTTATAGATTCACAGGCATTATTTTTCATGGAACGAATGAACACACATCTTATCCAGAAGGGCAGGGGTCAGCCTTTAAGGAAGGAACTTTATATCTATGATTCTGTGACCCCGAGGCTCCTACTGATATAAGATTTGTATTAGCTGAAAACACGAGAAATTCTTTCGATTTGCATCAAATTATGTGCTTTGTATCTCCCTACCAGCCCCACATTAGGAGCCATTCTTTCCTTTTATAAGCGGCACAAAAAAATAAGATTAAGCTGTTCTAAGAGTTTTCTTGTCTATTTTTAAATTCACGATGCAGAAGAGAATAGAGAACACTGATAAATGTGCAGTGGTAATAGCAGAGGGGACAATTTCCCAGCGAGAATAAAAAGAAAAAGGAAGCAGTACAATATGATTTACTTCCAGCAATCACTAACACATTTTCACTAAGCGTCGATTGCATATTCAGACTCGTGCTAGGCCTGACTGGGAGACTCATGACGGTGATGATGGCTGCCACTTCCCAAGTATTCATGCGCCCAGCCCTGTGCCAAGTGCTCTGCTCTTACACAAATCATATTCGATGTCATGGCTACCCTGAAAAGTTGTTACTGTTGTTATTATGCATTGGACAGGAAGAGGAACTAAGTTTGAGTACTTAGAATAATAACAAACTAACATTTACTGAGTACTTGCTGTATACCAGTTATTATTTTTAAACACCTTTACATAATTATATCATTTAATCCAGTGATTCTCAAGCGGGGGTGAATTTACCCCCAAAGGATATTGGGCAATGTATGGAAACATTTTTGGCTGTCACAACTAGAAGGGTGCTACTGGCATCTAGTGGGTAAATGCCAGGGGTGCTACTGAGCATCCTATAGTGTGCAGGACAGAACCCCTCAAAGAATTATCAGCTCAGAAGTCACTGGTACCGAGGTTGAGAAATCCTGATTTAATTGTTACCACCAGTTTATAAGTTATATAGCTGGTAACTGGTGGGGCAGTAATCATATGCAGGCAAATTAAACTGCTACTCCAAACTACCTCTCCAGGCAGAGTGTAGCTGTGTTGTGAAGAGCTTTGAAAGCTAGGCAAGGATGTTTTTTACTTGATGTGGTAGGAAACGGAACTAGTAGAGATCAGCAGGCATGAGAATGACAAAGAGAAAATCCTGTTGAAGGAGGATCCCCCACATGACAGAGGAGTGGCTTGGACAGGAGCCTGCAGTGAGGAAGGCCAGCTACGAGTTGGTATCAATAATCCTGGGTTAGTGTAGTAGCAACAAAGAGGAAATGGGGCCAATTCCAAGGTGTTTGGGGCCCATGTGAACTGGGAAAATGGATACGTCATTGGAAGGGGACACTGGCTTTTTAGGATGAGTTAAATTCCACCCCAGGGGTGACGTCACTCTTCTCTCTTTCCAACAGATTGACTTTGTGGCCCACGATGACATTCCGTACTCTTCTGCTGGCTCTGATGATGTTTACAAGCACATAAAGGAAGCAGGTGAGGAGTCCTGGGCTCCCCTGTGCACTGCGGCACAGTAAGCAGGTTTAATGAGATATCTGCCCTAGGCCTGCAGTGTATACATACAAGGTGTTAGAATTTCAGAGGTCCCCCATGTAGCCTTTACGCGACTCTGTTCACATGTGCTAAATGGTGCAGATTCCAGTGAGGCATTTATACAGAAATTAACCTGAGCCCCAAAATACTCAGCTTCCGGTTTGAAGCTCAGTTTTGGAGTTCATCAGACTAAAATCACAGGACCCTGTGGAAGGGCAGTCATTTTCCTTATTCACAATGAAGTCCCCACAACGAAATTATTTTATGCTCCCAAGAAAGTTCCTTCCAGAAGAAGACAGATAACTGGCTAATAACGACCTGGACTCCTTATCTGCAAAGTCAGTCCTGCCATATGTCATTTTGTCACATAAGACTAATATTCTCAGGTACCACATGTGGAGGCCAAAAAAGAAGGGGTTAAATATTTGTAGATTGAGGTAACATATTTTCTTCCCAAAGCTGTTAAGGATTATCGCGGAGGGCAGACACAGTGCCTGAGCTTTGGAAGTTGTCCTGTCTGTCACTAAGCGTTTCTATTAAGGTCAGAGACTTGTCAACTGGAGGGCACTGTTGGGGGGCGGGGACAGAGAGGTTAGTTTCCTTTGATCACGGACTCCCTGGAGTTAATTTCTTCATCAAGTTCTCTGCTCCTGCTCCTCTGTTGCTGGGTCACTGCTAGAGCTTCCTGACAGATCTGTGGTTTCTAGTCTCAGTGGGATTCTTGGGGCTTCTTGGTGACATTTATGCCCTCTTCTTCCCCTTCCCCCACACCTCCCCACCGACTTATCCAGAAGTCATGCATTCTTGCCTCCTCCCCTGCATCCTGAGGAAGAGGGGTTTGTTTTCTGTCCCAGGCTAACCTGTTGATCTGAATCTATCTTCTCCCTTCCTTGGAGACTGTTTCCTCTCTTTGATATCCAAGGTTCTCACTTTCTAGTAGCTTATTCTCAGCTTGCAGTCATGTGGAGGTCTACAAACACAAATGAAACAAACCCAAATCCTTCCTCTATTCTCCCTCTTCCCTCTTTCTCCAGCCACATCATTGCTCAGGCCACCTCTTACAGGCAAGTTGAGGGCGCACCTCCCTGTCATTCCCTCAGCCACCTGCGCTCTGATTTCTGTCCACTCTTCCTCAGTTCTGCAATGACCATCAAACCACCAAATCCAGTGGCCTGATTTCAGTCCTCTTCTGGGCATAACAACCATGCTGGCCATTCTCTTTTCTTAGATGCTCGTGTGCCGCTTCTGGGACCCTCTAATTGCCCTTTGGTCTGTCTGACCACTCCTGGGTTTTCTTATCAGTTTCTCTCCCTCAGCCCTGTGCAGCCTCTGCATCTCACCAGCCTGGGCTCTGTGCGTCGCCTTCCACAGGCCCTACGGCCCAGGCACATCCCGTGGAGCTCCGTTGCTCTGCTATTCTCTGGGCTAGGAATCCCCTTCCTCTGAGCTTCTTTACCTGTTCCAGGCACAGCTGAGGAACCAGCTGAGGAGCCAGCTTAGACATACCCTTCCCCTCCTTCCTCGGACACTCATTGCACATGGGCCTCCCTTTCAGCTCCCTTCTCATGTCATTCTGATGGTTTCTGGGTGTGTGTCCCTAGCTAGAATGAAGTGCCTCAGGCCATGGCCATATGTCCTCCATTTCTGTATCCCCAGCACAGTGCCTGGTACATATGTAGTGTGCATTAATCCTGGAGGAACAAGAATACTTTTATGGGGTATGATGGGGAGTTCGCTTAAGATAGAAGCCTTTTGTCTGCAAGGGCTCTTCCCAACACGGGGAATGGAGCCATTTAGATCATTTGTCACAGTTCTATTGTGTGGGATTGTTCCTATTATTTATATGTAAGGGTGATATTTTGGCCTGAATTATATGGACCTTTGCATCCAATTTGTTTGCTTTTCATTGGTATCTTGGCTCTGAGTCCCTCAAACACCCCCTTGTTGAAGGAGATGCTGACCACAAAATTACAGGCAGACCTCGGGGAAATTTCAGGTTTGGTTCCAGACCACCGCAAGAAAGCCAGTACAGTCCTCCAAACCGTCACAGCCTCACAGCCCAGCAGGATCTTAGTGAGAGATGTAAGGGCTTGACTCTGATCTGAATGGAAGATCTTTAAAATTATATCTTTGAATTTGCCTTCTCTTGCTCTAATTATAACAGGCAAGAGACTATAAATCACAAATTGTAGGTGCTTTTTCAGGGCAAATGTATAATGGAAAAATAGTCTCCCCTGTACACTCACTATCCAGTACTTGTCATTTTTCTGAGCTGAGGTTTTTAGTCAATGTCATGGAGTTTCAAATAATCACCTAAGAATTAAAATAGTCATTGCTGGAATTTTTAAAATACTCTGCCTCTCCAGATTATATCCATTTGGAGTACTTGAAAAGACAGATGGGGAAAAGGCAATTACTTTTATCCTCTTGTAGGGTTAGATGGCTTTTCTGACCCTAAAAATGGAGCTGTTCAAGATAGCGGGGGCAGTATAGTAACCTGAATTACTCAGCTTCTCCATCCCCTTCCGTCATCAGACCACCTCCCATAAACCTCCCATCAGCAGCCTTTTTATTGCTGCATGAGAATCTGGAGCAGGGAAGAGTAAGGAAGAGGTGGGCTGGAACTGGTATTTTAGCTGGAGGTACGTACAGAAGGAGATTTTTATGTCTTGTTTTATTTTTTGCTGTTTTGCTCTCTGTCATTCATCTCATCTATAGATAGGCACTGTAGGTGCGTCCATGGGTACCTTCCTGCGTACGGTAAACCATGATCTGGGATGATACAGATACTCTAGTGAATTACCATATGCTTTACTGAGGGATTTCGAGAAGTTGAATACACCCTACATCATACTTGAACCGCCTCCATTGCTGGCATTCACCATCAGAGCCATCTCCCCTGTTCACAGGGGCCATTGGAACCCAACCCGCGTTGGTTCCACCATCCCTCACCCTCAGCCTACTCCCACTCTAGCCTTTTCCTGGTACTCATGGACCTTCACATTCTTGAGGTAGGATGGGCTCCTGAGAGTCACTAACGTAGCCTCCTATCCCTTCCTTGGCCTCACTATCAGCTTCTGGTAGACCTGGTGCTGGTCCATCGTCTGTGATGGGGTGGGGAGCTCCCTGCCTCTACAGCCTGTTTTGCCTTTGGATGGTTCTGACTCTCATTGGTTAACCCATGAATTGCATGAGTGCGTCCCCAAGCCAGGAATTGTTGGAGGGGAAATGGAATGCAAATATGAGTAAGATATATCCTAACCCTTGAGAGAGAGCAGAAACAGACAAATAATTCATTGTACAAAAATATTAAAAGCCTGTGACGGGACATGCATAGCAGGCTGCGGAGGCACGCCCAACAGTGGGGGTATATGAAGGAATACAGCATATTTGGAGACAGTCAACAGTGTTTATGTAACACAGGGTGTGTAGAGGCGAGAGAAGAGATGGAGACCGGTGGGACAGGTGGTTGAGGCTTAATTCTGTATGTCACGTGAAGCTAGCTGCCACTCTGACACAAGGGAGTACTATGAGCAGGTCTCTTACAGGGGAGTGACCAACTGGCTAAGAGAATAAAAGTAATTTTTGTAACTGAACTTACTTAGAAGCCCCCATTTCTAGGGCGGGGGGAAACCCTGCTTAACATTTGAAGTGATTCAGACTTTTCTAGGTTTGCACTTAGATTGTGTGGAGTCGACTTTGGGCCTTTTTCTTCTGGTGTTTTTTGGATCTACGGATTGGCCTGTCATGGGGTGGGGATCTTGCTCTGGCTGACCTTAGATTTTGAGGTATCAGGTCCTGCTCAGCCATCACCTGTGGCTGCCAAACCCCCATTGCAACCCTCTGACACTCAAGTCACCACCTCCACCTGTTCCCCAGCTACCTTCGCTCCCTGTGCCACTAGTGTGCCACCCAGCAGTTATGCTGATCCTAAATCTCAGCTACCTTTAGTGTTCCTAGAGAGGGTCACCGAGAACTTGAAAAACGTCCTTCATAATCTCCTGGAGGGCAAGGGTAGCACAGGTAGTGGGAGGGAGCCATGTCAGGCCCTGTCTGACATGCCTGTCATGCAGAACACCCTACTGAGGCCTCGCTCCCCGCATTGGTACGCGGCCTCCCCAGAGCTCCTGGAGGTAAACACTGTGCCAGCTCCTCTGCTCTGGACTTTCTTGGGGCGGGGCCTCTTCCCTGCCACTGGGGTTTGAACCTGAGTCAGCAGCAAGGGACAGGCCTTGCTCACGTCCTGTGGCTTCACTGCTTGTCTCCTGATCCCTGTCCAGGATCTTTCCCTCAACCTCAGGAGGGGCTTTGCTTCTTCCTGGAGGCAGGAAACTGCCCCCTTGTCAATTACACATCTCCCCCCACTCTGGGGCTTATTGTAAAGCATCCTTTACCCTGAGTCCACTCAGCCTTTGGTTCTTAACAATTAGAGGGACATTTCTGGGATTTAGAAAACCCTTTTTATACCTCAGAGCCTAGATCTTTCAGGTAAAGGCCTTACCTTTCATAACTGTTCTTTTTGAAATGAGCCTTCACAAGAGCCTATTTTAGAAGTCAAAAGCCAAACGCGGTCTACTGGATTCTTAGTTCCATCTACCTACCCTGGACGTGGGGAAGCTCCATGCAGCCCCCAGCAGGGCTGGCGGTCAGTTCTGTCCCCGTGCTCTTAGAAAGGGCCCTCTCGCTGGTCAGGAGCATTGGGTAAGAATGGGAGGCGTGACATCCTCAAATCCCGATCTTGTTTGAAAGGTGTTTCAAGAAAGGAAACCCCATACAATTCAGACTTGCAAGGCTGCTGAGGACCATGTCCGGGGAGGGGGAGAAACTGGCTGATACAGCAGTTACATCAGTTTAAGTCTCTGCAAGATCTGAGCCGTGAGCCAGCTGCCCCTTCTCCAACAGTGTCTTGAGGACCTGGTAGAGACCAGTGCTTGTCAAATGGAAATGTGCCTGCAGATCCCTGAAGGATCTTTTTAAAGTGCAGATTTGGATTCGGCGGGCCAGGTGGGACCTAAGATCCCCATTTCTGATGCACTCCTAAGTTGTTAAAAACTGTGAGTCTATAGACCTCACCTAGAGTAGTGAGAATCTAGACCAGGGATTCTGGTTCACCCAGGGTTACCCCCAAATTAATTGAATCAACATTTCCTGGGCTGACAGTTCCTCCCTGAATAGGGAAGAATAGGAGCAAGCATTCGGTGGTGGTTTTATTTCTGGGTAAATGGCCTCTGGTGAGCTAGGAAAAAGTTGCTTTCCTGATTTTAGGGGGTCAAACCTCAAGTCTAGTTGTTTAGATGTAGGAACAGGCCCAACATTTTTCTAACTCTAAGCAATCCAGCACCCTATCGTTGCATAAGAAATTACTGCCACAGGTAATGACTTAAAAGAGCCACTTAATTTTGCTCAGTGATTCTGTGGGGCAGGGTTTCACCAAGGGTTTGGCTGGGTGGTTCTTGCCTGGGGTGTCTCAAACGGCTATTGTCAGCTGTTGGCTGGGGCTGCAGTTATCTGAGAGGCCCAGTGGGACTGGAAGCCCCAAATGGGGCACTTATGTGGCTGGCAACAGAGGCTGGCTGCCCACAGGGAGCTCAGTGGGGCTTGACACTGGAGCATCTGCACATGGCTGCTCCGTGTTGCATGGACCTCTCGCAGCACGGTGGCTGGCTTCCAAGAGTATGCGTCCTAAGACGTGGTATCTGGAGGGCTGGCCATCTCAAGAGAAGCCACAAACTTCTGACCTAGCCTTGGGAAGTCACTTATACTACATTCAGTTTGTTACAAGCAAGTCACTAAGGCCAGCCCAGATTCCAGGGGATGGGAATTGTGCCCGTGTTTAATTCACCACAGCTCCCATCTCCGTATTGAATAGTCAGGTGGTATTTCACTTGCCCTGGGAGCACAGGCATAAGACTATGTGTGACCTTTCATATGCACAGGGACACTTTCTTGTGGCCCATTGAGCTGTTCTGCTGAGTCCTTACCAAGGAAGAGGCCCACAGAGATCTGTTTGGGGCCCAGGTAGAGGAGGCCAGAGTATTATTCCTTGTGGGAGAAAGATGCTCAGAAATGGCCTAAACATCCACATTTGGCTTTTATACTCAAGATGTATTTTGAAAGTCAGAAGCCACTTTAAATGAAGCCAGAGGTATCAAGGGCATGAATTAAACTGTAGAGCACTCTGCTCTGCTCGTCAGAGCTACATGTCAAAACCCTGCAGCCAACCTGGATGAAAAGATGGCACTTAAATGAAGTAGACTTTAAGGTCCACATTACTCATCATCATTCTAATATTGCCTACTACTGTTGAAAGTTTCCTTCATTAACATGTGCTTTGCTGCTGCTTAAAATAGCTCCATAACCAAACGCTGCAATTCTGAAAAGCACGATAAAAAAGGTTCTCTGATCATGCTCATTACTGAATATTTTTAGCAGAGCAATAATTAGGATGTGGAGGAAGCCGGGTGCCTCATTATATCAGCAGAGGGCTTGGCTTCTTTCAGAGACCTACCTCCCAGCCAGCCAAAGCCAATCTCTCTCCAACACCAACTTTCAGTCCCTCAGCTACAGAGACCTCACCCTGTGGCTTCAAAGCAAGGGTGAGCTCATGTCACCAATGTCTAAGTGATTTGCTAGAGTCCATTAATAGCTAGAGAATCTTCTTAACATTTCATCAGGCAGGGGTGGGGTGAAATATCTGTCTGCTGAGAGAGGGGACATATTTCTCACCAGAATGCTCCCTGCTGCTTCCACCAAGGTGAGGCTGTTATCTTACCTGTCCCCTCTCCCCCGGGCATGGGACCTCTCAAGAGTTTCCCTGTCCACCAAAGCACCCTGCACAGCTGGGTCACTTGGGTGCTGTTTATATCGATGCATTTAGATGTTTGCATCCTCTGCCTTCCATCTGGTTTTCTGGAGTCCACCTTTTTAGAAGATGATAAAAGAAGTCTATGGTCCAGTTGGCAACCCCAACTCTATCCTCTGAGCCACAGGATATTAGAAACTGGATGCTTTGTCTCTAACATCAGCAGTGCCACCCTGCTGCTGCTACTGTGAATGTGCAGTGATAGCAAAAGAAAGCTCCAAAGGGACCCCCTAGGGGGGTCTAGAGGACTAAAAAATTCACCCATGTTGATAGAGTCAGAGAAAACTGTATTTGGAAAGGTACTTAGAGATCAATATTCATCTAGTCATTCATTCAACAGTTGTTCCTATAGTACCTACTTGTCACCTGCCACTGAGGACGAGACATTAGCAGTTCCTTCCCTCATGCTAGCTTATAGTTAAGTGGGGGACACAGTTACTGCACAAGTTGTTTTATAAAGTCCGTGGAATGTTTGAAGGAGAAGGGCAGTTGGACCTTGGTAGGGAGATAGCAGCTGGAAGACCCAGTCAGGGGTTGAGAGATTTCCTTGAGGAAGTGACACTACAGGTGAAACCCAATGGATGACCAGGAGTTAACCGAGTGGAGTATATCTGTGTCAGAGTAAGAGGAAGGGTCAGCCTGTTGCCCAGCCTGTGGAATACAATGAGAAGGGGCCCCCTGCAGCTGTGTAGCACAGGGACCTGGCTTAGGGAGTGAAGAGGGTGGAGAGGGTATGACGTGAGACTGGAGAGAAGCACAGGAAAGAGATACTACAAGCTGCTGTAGAGCCAGGTTGAGGATTTGATAAGTACAGAGGACAGTAGAAAGTCCATGAAGGATGTTGGGCAGGCATATGACTTGCATTTTGAAAGACTGCTCTGCGGTCTTGCTATGCAGAAAGAGAATGGAGGGGACAAAAAAAAACAAAACGGTACCTTTGGAGACTGGTGTTGAGGTTCCATGAAAAAGATGATGCTAGATTGGTTTAGATGGAGAATGGAGAAAAGTGGCTCAGCTAGGGAGACATGTATGCGGTAGATTGGTGATTGGAAGGAAATGGGGTGTCAAGAGTGAGGGAGAGGGAAGTGGCATGGAGGAGATCAAGGTCATCTTGTGTGGTCACCTCGTTTCTGAGCTTTGGAGACTGAGATTAAGTAACTTGCCTTCTGAAGCTTGAGAAACTGCCCACGTCTCCAGGCTCCATCCATCATGCCGTCCCGTGCCTCATGTCTCTGACTGAGTAGCCGTAACCACCCTGGGTAGAGAG
Source organism: Mormoops blainvillei (assembly GCA_004026545.1). Taxonomy (NCBI): domain Eukaryota; kingdom Metazoa; phylum Chordata; class Mammalia; order Chiroptera; family Mormoopidae; genus Mormoops; species Mormoops blainvillei. The sequence goes on along the minus strand of PVJD01005356.1, from coordinate 91,665 downwards.
ATCTCAATTGCCAACACAGCATTTCAGTTGGCTGTAAGGAGCTTCTGTTGGAATTTGAGATCCTCTGCTTTTTTTTTTTAAACTCAGTCCCACGTCTTCTGGATGAAAGGGCCTTTGAATGGTAAAATCACCATCCAAAGTAGAACAGTCTTAGGAAAATAAAATCACCCAGCACCCCATGAGCATGTCTTTAGATCAGAGACAACAAAAATAGTACACTTTTTCTTCAGTATAATGTGACACAGACCTTGTGGAAGAAGGGGGGATGGTGTGATCTAAGTCACTGACTCAATTGTTATTCTCCATTCACTTACTTAATTTGCATTTACTGAGCACCTTCCATGTGCTACATACTGGGGCACTGAGCCTGGTGCTGGAGAAGCAAAGACACTCAAGGCATAATCTGTGCTTTTAGGACGTTCTCTTTCTACAAGGAGACAGACATTTAAAATACTTCTGTTAACGGAAGATGTGCTACATAGCTGCATGGGGCACCATTCTCGTTGTATGTCCTCAGTGGTGTGGATTCTGCCTGGTGATGTCAGGAAAGACTCCACAGAGGCATGACCTCAAAGCGGGCTGCTGCAGGATGAGGATAAATACTGTGGCTGATGTAAGCAGGGAAGGAGGATTCAAGGCAGAAAGGAAGGGCGGGGTCTGAGCAAATGCCAGGAGCTGGGTGAATGCATGGTGCATCCAGAGAACAGGTCCAGAGTAATGAACACTCAGCGTTCACAGCAGAAGAGGAGCATGCAGAACCGAGCCTGGAAGAGTCAGCTGGGGCCAGATGTGAAAACCTTCCCGACACGCCCAGCAGCTGCAACTTTGCCTTGTAAAGGAGGGTGAAAGCAGATGGGTCCACCAAGTCCATCGTAATTTTTTCTCTTTATGTCCTCTTTCCTCTCTGAACAGGAATGTTCGTTCCAACTCAGAGAACAGAAGGCATCTCAACGTCAGACATCATCACCAGAATTGTCCGGGACTATGATGTTTATGCCCGTCGTAACCTCCAGAGAGGGTACACAGCCAAGGAACTGAATGTCAGCTTTATAAATGTAAGTGTGCCACCTCGTACCCTCTGGGGACCACCGTATCGCACCACTGCCGCCATGTATCGAGTACTTCCTATATGCCATGCAGTGTTCTTGATGTTTTACATGTATCGTCCCATTCGAGCCACGTAACAACCCAATGATTTATTATCATCCCTATTTTACAGCTGGAAAAAACGATGTCCAAAGCGGTGACATAGGTCAAGGAAGGCACACAGGCAGTGAGTTTCACATTTTACAAATGAGCTGCCTTGCTTCCCTCCCTCTTCAGAGCTCTCAGCCTCGGGGCAAGGGTTTCTGGGAGATCTGCCCTCATGAAAGGCAAGAGTTCTCTTCTGCTCAAAAGGAAGGAAGGAGGCTCAGAGAAGCGATGGAAAGCTAAACCCAGAGAAAATGCTTTTTTGTTCTAACACTGTTAAATTTTCATTTTATTAAGGCCTTACAGATGCTCACTAGACACCTTAACAGCTATTTTTTATTGTCCAGAGAAATTACAGCTGCTTAAGTAAAGCCTAAAGTCTTTGGTTTCCTTGGATATTTCTGCCGTATTGTTCCCACAGAGCTGCTGTTAGTTTAAGAATAGAGCAACTGTTAAAACAATCTTTAAAGCAAGCAAAACATGCTGTTAAAAAGCAAAGAGGGCAGCCCAGTTGCTGGAGGTGATATTAGTGAGTCTGGACAACTGTTTACCTAGACTCTGAGGAGCCCATGTAGTCGATTCAAGCAAGAATGCTCCGTCCCTACAGAAGTTCAACTCCCCAAAATAGATACTGTATTTTTAAAGAGAGAATTTTCTACAAAACTAGATGCTTATAATTATGCACAGCCATAACCATCCAGCAGCTTACACAAATCGATCACTAGTACCTTCACAATGAGGAGGGGCTCATTAATTGTAAATTGGGGATGATTAGTTGTCCCTCATGAGGTGTGGGGGTGTTGGCAGGCCAGGCTGTGTGACTTCACGCAAGTCGGACAATAAAGTGGAAAATGTGGGGTTCAAGTGGCACCTGAATAAGTGGCTGCAAAAAATTCAGTCAAAGTGATTTGGCATTCTCAAAGAGAATATAAGTCCCTGGTTATTTCAGTAATTTAAACTGTTCTTTTAAACTAAATTCAGTCAACCATCCAAGCATCTCGAGCCATTTCCAAAAGTCCTCGCTCATTCCCTTTAAGCGGCCTTTGGATAAGCCACTTAACTCAGGGGACAGTGTAGTCAGCCTGGACACTCTCGTGGCCTTTCTGTTACAACCAGCCTGGCTGCAGCCCAGATATGGAGTCAAATGTGTTGGGTCGGCCTATAGATGAGTCACAGAACCTCAGAGGTGACAGGAACCTGCTGAGGGTCAGTCACCCAGTCTGAGTCCCTGCGTGTAGAAGTGAGGAAAGCTGAGCTCGGGGAGGCTGTGATCAAGGTTACCGCAAGCAAAGCAGAGGGCAGGCCGCAGCAGCCTCCCTGCCTGATGACTCCCAGCCCAGTGCTCATTCTACTACTGCGTGCAGCCCTGGGAGCTGGCTACAGTAGTTACATATTAAAAATAGCTGAATGGCAGCACATAGAGCTCACACCCACCCTGAGGCTGCAGTAAAGCGTGGAAGGTCTAAGTCAGGGAATCCTGACCCAGTTTTGCAATATTCCAGTTACCTCGAAAAATTCTGAAAGATGAAATGAACTTCAGTCCCATGTAGAGAAGAAAAACGATAAACCTTATTACCTATTTAGGAGAAAATGTATCATGATTTCAAGGAGGGGAAGAACTTCTGTCTCATGTTATTTTCATGGTTTTGATACCACTCTCATCAGGTAACAGGATTAAATGCACGTGCCACCTGATAATGAAATAGACAACGCACACTGAGCTTTTACTAAATGCCAGGCTGTGCCAGAGCACATTACATGCATTATCTTACATAATTGTTACAGCAACCCTATAGGGTAGGGATGACAATTATCCCATTTTACAGATGAGGAAACTGAGGTTTAGAGGTGACATGTGACTTACCTAACATACAATGCCTTCCAGGCACATAAATACAAGCACTGCTGCATAAAGGCTACAGGAAAAAAGTAAAGTCCCAGTCAAGAGAAGTTATTGGATTAAAAGCTTACGTCATCACCAGGGGAATCAATGCAGTCCAATTAGCTTAATGGAAAATATCATGGAAAATGAAAACCTGAGTATAACACATGGGTTCTGAGGCCTAACCAGTGACCCGCTTTTTCAACCTATATTGGTTTTGACAATGTCCCAGTAAAATGGAAGACACGGGCAGCCTCTGTACAGTTTATACTTTTGTCTAAGTCTCAGCAGAACTGAGTGGGTGTATTTGCCCAATATCTACCCATAATACTAAGAGGAAATACATGTTTTTGGTTTTTCTCTTATATCAGTGAATTCAACTAAGACGTTTACAAGAAAGGATACTAAAACCACTTGTACTTCACTTTACATATCCAACAAGACTGACGACAAGTGACTTTTCTTATAAGAGATGTGCCTTCCCATCAGTCCAGCTCTTGGGAAACAGTAATGCCCTGACTCTTCAGATTAAGAACAAACACAAGTTGAAATAAAATATAACCGTAGTGTGAATGCTGATCTCATGCCCTCTCAGATAAATACATTTTTTTTCCTCCTTTAATTTTTGACTAGGAGAAGAAATACCGCTTTCAAAATCAGGTAGACAAGATGAAAGAAAAGGTGAAGACCGTGGAGGAAAGGTCAAAGGAGTTTGTTAACAGAGTGGAAGAAAAGAGTCATGATCTAATTCAGAAGTGGGAAGAGAAGTCCAGGGAATTCATTGGCAACTTCTTAGAACTGTTTGGACCTGACGGAGCATGGGTATGTAATTCTTTCCCTTGGCCCCACAATGATGGGTGTTTTCAGTAACCATTTTTTGTGTGCAACCACTCAAGGGTGTCTCTTATCTCAGTCCAGTATGTGGCTTCCCTCTTTGGGCACCAGTCAGCCTGGGTGACTTCAAGTTCATGTCACTTCCTTATTTAGTTCCTGCCTTACCGCTCAGTGTGCTACCCAATAGTACCCAAAGCCAGCTCTGGCCTCTCAGTTTCCTGTTCAGAGCTTGAAGCCATGTGGTAATAGTTGAATGTTATTACTGGGTCGATGGTATCATGGGACTTGTGTTGTAAGACAAGACTAACCGGCTCTTGGATCAGCCAGGGGAGAAAGATGCAAAAGAAATGTAGCTGCCTTGGTCAGCTTTTGTTGGAACTCTCCTCTCTCATTGGTTGGAAGAGAGAGAAGAGATAGAATTTTTCCCTGCATCTGTGCCCGTCATGTCCTGATTGCCATTTTCCATGGCATGTTCGCATTGGCGCAAAAGTCTTTAGGGACCGAGGCCACAATCCGAATCTTAAAACTGAGATAGAAAATGTCGAGGGTCTCCTGCCTAAATTCTATAGAAAATTCTTTTTTTTCTTAAAGATTTTACTTATTTTATTTTTAGACAGAGGGGAAGGGAAGGAGAAAGGGGGAGAGAAACATCAATGCGTGGTTGCCTCTTGCACGCCCCCTACTGGGGACCTGGCTAGCAACCCAGGCATGTGCCCTGACTGGGGAATGGAACAGGCGCCCCTTTGGTTTGCAGGCCGACGCTCAGTCCACTGAGCTACACCAGCCAGGGCTAAATTCTACAGAAAATTCTGAGTGAAAACTATGAGAAGGGAAAAGAAACTTCTGGAAACCACCTTTACTCCATTGGTATTCTCTATTGTGCACGCACTTCCAGAGTAAATAACCAGTATTGTCAGCAAAGTTAATGAGGGTTCTATGAAAGAAATACTTTTACAGCTAACTTTCCTTTTCAAACAAAAAGAAATGATTCCATTTATTTCCCTGATTTTAAGTAGCCTAGATTTCCTATTATGACATGAGAAGCCTCTAACAAAATCCACTTCGGCTTAATTATTTTATTGATGGGTTGTCACTCCTGCCTCTCTGCTCATTTGAGCTGGTTCATTATAGGATTATCTAAAAGTAAAACAGTCAATTAGTAAGAGAAAAAGAACAACGTTTGAGAAGTTTGAAGAGATGCTTTGCTTAAAGCCTAGCGGCCTATAAGTGATTACAGAGGTGGATATTGTAGGCCAACCATCTCCTATTGGCTGAGTCCGCAAGGGGCTGCTTGAACCCTTGTTGACTTCTGGAAAGAGATGGCAAGAATGGAGGAGCTACGGGCTATATTCCTTTTCATCTTCCCTGGGCATGTTAAAATGTTCACCCGGGTCAGTTTAATGCATAGGACGCTATTAAGGTCCTTGCGTGTGCACAGCACTAGGGAAGAACGTGAAGTGCAGACCCTGTTGTCTGGTATTCCATGATCTCTATAACACAAAGCCTGAAATTTCCCATTAATCTAGTGTGTAATTGAATAGTTCACATTCTTCACAACTAATTTTCTGGCACTAAAGAAATAGCTAGTGGTTTTTTAATGAAACCATGTAGGTATTAATTTGCTTATAGGGATTCAGAAATGTGTCTTTGCTGAGAAGCTCTGCTATTGTAACTCAAGGGGGTGGGTGTTTTCTCCATCTGCAGTGAGCAAAGGCAGGGAAGGAATATAATTTCATAGAAACTTTACATAGACCCTAGGCATTTCAGGCGCCCAGTGAAGGTGAAATAGTAGCTGGAATTGTTCTAGGGGGATCTGGTGACAGCGAGCTCAGGTGATTTTTAAGAAATGAAACCTAGCTTAGAGTCTGGAGGTTTTACTCCCTAAAACTTGCTATTAGTGTCAAAACTGTTATTAACATTAATTTACTGTATCAGCCAGACTTAGACATTACTTTTTTCTGTTGACATTAAAAGTACAGGAATAGTTACAAGGATGTTAAACGCCAAGATAAGTAATTTGCTTTTCATGAATATGCTATTATTATAATAATTCTTTATTTGTGGATTTGGGACTGGAACTCATTTCTTAAAATAGAGGATCTGCATTATCTGAAAATACAGTACTGGAACAAATAATCCAAACTTGAAAAGGCAGAAAATAGAAAGATTTAAGGTACAAAATTTGGTACAACAGGATTGGTAGAAGGCATAGTATGTAGCTCATAGTGGGTATTCCATAAATGTTTCTGGATTGAATGAGTGGATGAATGGATATGTAATGAAGACCTATTCATAGAATCTCCCAACATCTGCAAAGGATATGGTGAGGCCCCAATCTTCCACTACTCTATATTGGTCTGTATATAGAGCAATGTATACAAATAGATATGGCACTGGATACAAAGCCTGGTTCCAGCTTGATGTTTGGCAGATCAAATTTAGCAGGCAGACTTGGTGAGCTTGGCCCTCAACAATGTTTTAAATTTCTTTTAGGGAGGGCACGAACTCTCTAGCCGTGGTGTCCACACCACACCCCACTGTTCCTCCCTGCAACCTCCTCTAAACTGACTCACGCGTTTATGCTGCCCACCTGTTTTTATGGAATATTTGTGTTTATTCCTCATGGCATAGAGTATTTAGGTCTCCCCAGGTGACCTCATGTTTGATAGCAAAACCACGATGTAAAATGCAAACCCTTACATTCCATCTGAGTGGGAAGCGCTAGTGCTGGTCGTGGTGGTGGTCATGATGATGACGTTGTTACTGCCTAGAGCAGGGGTGTCCCACCTGTGGCCCATGGGCTGTAGGCAGCTCAGGATGGCTGTGAATGCAGGCCAACACAAAATCATAAATTTACTTAAAACACTGTGAGATTTTTTTCTGTGATTAACATGTCAGTGTATTTAAAGTGTGGCCCCAGACAACTTCTCTTCTTCCAGCGTGGCCCAGAGATGCCAAAAGTTTGGACACCCCTGGTCGAGGTTGAATAGCAGGTTAAACTCTTTCTCCAAAGTCCTTTATATCCACTCTACCCATTTGTAACCACACAAGAAGGTAGTATTACAACTGTGTTATAGATAAAGGAACAAAGGCCTAGAAAAATTGTGAAGCTGTCCTACGGCCTCACAGGAGTTTGGATCTACTGGGATGGAGTCCGGGCCCAAGCCAGTTTCTCCCGGCCAGCACTGTGACCTTCATGACAGCAGTGTCCACAGGACGCAGTCATTTTACTTCACTTGAGGGTGTGGCACTGTGGGGAAACTGAGGTCTCCCAAAAACCTCTCTTAAGGTTTTATGACAAAGCCAGTTTGCCAAAATGGAACTTCAGGCCAGGTCATCTGGATTCAGGAGAGGTGCTGTCGGCCTTCTTCCTAAGCAAGCCAACGTCATGGTGTCTAGGGCTGTATTCGTTATCTGTTGGTGTGTAATAAATCACCCCCAAAACTTAGTGACTTAAAAATAACAGACATTTCTTATCTCACAGTCTGTGAAGGCCAGGAATCAGGAAGCAGCTTAGCTAGATGGTTACAATTTAGGGTCTCTCATGAAGTCGCAGTCAAGATGTCAGCTGGAGCTGCAGCCATTGAGGGCTGGAGCGTCCCCTTCCACACTCACTCACATGACGTGATCAGATAGCTCAGTTCCTCACCACATGGGCCTTTGCACGAGACTGCCCAAGTGTCTTCATGACATGACTGCTTCTTTCTCCCAGAGTGAGTGACAGAGGAAGAGTGACCCTCACAAAAGCTGTAATCTTTTAAAAATTTTTTAAAGAAATTTTTCAGTTACAATTGACATACAATATTATATTCATTCCAGGTGTACAACAGTGACGAGGCATTTATATACCTTATGAAGTGATCGCTCCAGTAAGCCTAGTACCCACTTGACACCAAACAGCTTTTACAATATTGTTGACTAAATCCCATATGCTGTAACTCTACATCCCTGTGATGATTTTCATAACTGGCAGTATGTGTTTCCTAATCCCTTCACCTTTTTCACCCATCCTTCATTTGGCAGCCATCAGTTTGTTCTCTGTATCTCCATGAGTTTGTTTCTGTTTTGTTTGCTGGCTGGGTTCTGGGAGGGCTCAACAAAGCAGACAGCTGCCCCTACCCCTGCCTCTCCAGCCCTTGCCCTGAAGCTAGTCAATCCAGTTTCTCCCTGTATGTCTCTGGCACTTTTTGAGCTGCTGCCTCTGCACTGGAGCCCAAAGCAAGGGAGCTTGTGGGCAAGCAAGTCTGTGTGCAGGCCCTTCAAGAGGATGCCTCGGGCCCCAGTAACCCTTGGTCTCGCCTGGATGCAATCTCCACTGTCTCTCACAGCCAGACGTTATGGGGACTCCTCTTCCCAGCACTGGCACCCTGAGCTGGGGGGCCCTTGCTCCTCAGGCAGGACCTCTGCAGCTAAGGTATCCTTCCTCCGGCCCAATTCTTAATCATCACACTATGGGTGTGGGACCTGTCCATTCCGCATCTCCACCCCTCCTACCACCCTTGTTGTGGTTCCTTAGTTATAGGACGTCTGTTGAGCTAGTCTTCAGGTGGTTCTCAAAGATGGTTATTCTTTAATATAGTTATAATTGTGATGTGGTCATGGGAGGAGGCGAGCAGTGTTTACCTACTGTGCCATCTTGAATCAAAGGCCAAAAAGCTATGTAGTCTTTTTTGACTTAATAACAGAGGTGAGAAACATCATTTCTGCCATATGCTATTGGTTGCAGAGACTAATCCTGGTATATTTTGGGAGGACAGTACACAAGGATGTGAATACCAGGACATGGTAAGGCCACTTGGCAGCTGGCTAGCACAATTGCTTTTGAGAATTTGAAGCAAGCAGTCTACCTCTCAATCACTATAACAGATTCTCTGTTCCCATTTATTTAGTTTGACTGGTGGATGATCAGAGCCCAACATATTTTTCAGTCTCATCACCTCCACCCCACTTATTTAGCTACAGTCATGTGCTGCATAAAGATGTTTCAGTCAGTGATGGACCACATATTGGACGGTGGTCTCTTAAGATTATAATGCAGCTGAAAAATTGCTGTCACCTAGTGACATCATAGCCATTGCAGCACCATGCATTACCCATGAGTTTGTGGTGATGCTACTATAAACAGACCTACTGTGCTACCAGTTGTATAAAAGTATAGCACATACAATTACGTACAGTATATAATACTTGATAATGGTAATAGATGACTGTTACTGGTTGATGCATTTGTTATATTAAACCTTTGTCAGTACTTCATAGTCATTCTACTTATAAAGTTTGCTGTAAAAGAGTATGCTGTGTTATACCAGCTGCAGCCTCATTCATCTCATGTTTATTGCATCCCTTGATTACATTATTTTCTCTTGTACTTGATTTAATCTGGTGTTTTGTTGTAACGTGCTGTACAGGCCCGTAGCCTAGGAGCATTAGGCTATACCAGAGAGCCTAGGTGTAGTAGGCTATATCACCTATGTTTGTGTAAGTGCACTCTATGATGTTCACACAATGACAAAACTGCCTAATGACATTTCTCAGAGTATATCCCTGTCGATAAGTGACACATGACTGTACGTACTTGATTTTTGTAAAGCCTTGACTCATACTCAAAAGGTAGCCTGTAACCCAAGCAGAGCTACAAAGGGAAGCCTTCCCAACAGAGATTTGTTATTGCTTCTCTTTGGAGGGGGTGTCTCTTTGAAAGACATTTTGTATTAAGGGAGGGGCTTTAAAGGAGCTGAATTTTGAAGCTTTGTTGCTGTGTTGGAGTCAACACTGTTCATTTCCAAGGTTATTAAGTGGCAAGGAGCCGGGACTGAGGGAGGCTGAATCAGCTTTCAGGGTTAGGTTTTGGGGTAGGGCCTTCCTAGAGCAAGTTTGTTGTTTTTGTTTTGAAGTGTCTGAATTTGCAGAGCAGACACATTCTATTTATAAACATTAGTACCCCAGCCACATATGCTGTTTTTTAAAAACATTATGTATCATTTTGAATGATCTGCCACTATATCCCTTCATTGGCTGCACACGGAGAATCACTTCCTACTTGAAATGAAAGTGGGTGTATTCTATTTTACCACGTAAACACAGACCCTTTCCTCGGAGCACCAGGAGGGAATGACCTTAAATCAGGTTCAAGCTTCTCGTTTATCCTGGACCACAAACTCCCTCTGGCCCAATCAGTCTGGTGGATCCCTATGCCAACCAAACTGGCCTTTGCCATCTGATACATAAGATTACCTTTGTTTAGAAAAAGACTTTGATGGTGTGTTTGTGTTTTGGAAAGAACAGATTTACATGATGTAAGGTTTGCTGGTGGTTGCTGGCTGTGGGACGTGGAGGGTGGGTAAAATGAGTGAAGGGAATTGAAAGGTACAAACTTCCCAGTATAAAATAAGTGAGCCTTGGGGATGCAATGTACAACACGGTGACTGTATTTAATACTGTATTTTGTATTTGAAAGTTGCAAAGAGAGTAGATCTTAAAAGTTCTCATCATACGAAATTTTGTAACTATGGTGACAGATGTTAACTAGCCTCATTGTGGTGATCATTTCACAATATATACAAATATTGTGACTCATGTTACACACCTGAAAGTAATATATGCCAATCATGCCTCAGTTAAAAAATAAATGCGAGCATAGACTTCCTCTATTGTTTACTCCTGTATCCTTAAGATTTAGATTAATGCCTGCATCATACATAGTGTGCTATCAGTAAGTATTTTTGAAAGAATGAATCTTTGGTCAATTTTCAGACTCTTCATGCCAGGAAAATCCTCCATAATATTTTGTAATAAACGAAATGTTTCTTTTCAGCCTCTATCATGGAAATACCCTATACCATGCTAGCAAAAAAAAAAAAAAAAAAAAAGAATTCCACTTTGTGTGTGTCTGTATATAGACACACATTTATAATGGGATATTATTTCTATTTACCACATTTTATTTGTCCATTCGCCCATTGGTGTACATTTGGATTGTTTCCACTTTTTGGCTATTGTGAATAGGGCTGACAGACATGGATGTACAAATATCTGTTAAGTACCTACTTTCAATTCCGTAGGGTATATACTCAAAAGTGGGATTGCTAAATCATGGTAATTCTAGTTTTGTTTTGTCTTTTGAGGAAGCGCCATACTGTTTTCCATAGTGGCTACACCATTTTACATTCTCGCCGTAATGCACGAGGGTTCTAATTTCTCTGTATTTTCTCTAGTACTAGTTGTGGTGTCATTGTTGTTGTTGTTGTTTTTATAATAGCCATCCCAATGGTACTGCTCATTTTAAAGAATGTTTTCATATTGAGAAAATAAATGTAAAATTCGGTTTGTGGATTTGAATTAGGTTTCCCACTTGAGCCCTTTTGACAGTGGTGTCAAAATTTTGTCTTCCAACGAATGCACAAGTAAAATGTGAATAAACATGGAAAGCTTCTTATTATGAAAGTGGCTAATTACAGAGAGTTAGTCATGAAAAGGGGCTCATTTCCTGGCTGGGGAGCCTTGGGTAAGTTCCTTTGCCTCTCAGCCACCTGTTAGGGTTACTGGGAGGATGAAACTGTTTTACACCTAAAACCCTTTAACAGTGCTTGGCAGGCGCGCGCCAGGCACTGTAAGCGTTGGTTATTTTTTGATTTAGCCACACCTGAAACTCTCTGCTTGAGTTCCATTGTTTACCAGAGGTCCAAACCAGATGTAACTAGGATATTTTTCATTTCTTTTGTGGCAGATATGGTAGAAGATGCCTGAAATATGGAAACCTTTACAGACATTTGTCATGCCATTTACTGCCTCAGCAGATGTTAAGAACTACTTAAAAGGAAAAATTTTGTAGGAGGGGAAAAATACTTTCGTATGGACAGGACTCTAAATGGGACTATTTTCTTGGGAGAAAACTTTATAAATGGAAACCTCTTAATACAGTAAAAGTCTGAATTTAAGTACTTTTTCTCTTTGAAAATGCCATGCCAGGGTCTTCATTATTTGTTATATTTTAAAGTGCTTTTCTTCCCAGGAAGCTCATTACAAACTGTCTCCTGCCCTGATTCAGTTCAGCTTCTTTGTAGGGGAACTGCCCTTCACAATGCACCAGTAACAGATCAGAGAACTCACAAATTGAGCCCCAGAGTTATTGTGCATGGATGTCGTGTTTATGAAGTGCGACACCATTGTTTATCATTAAAGATTCAAATGATTTCATCCCCTTAGGCAGAATGTTCTCGGTTATGAGCTTGAGTCAAATACAGTAGACAAGTGGTAGATCCCTTGGAAAGTGGGCTTCTAATGGAAATGCTGACAATCCATTAACAGCAAGAGGGCTAATGGGTGCTACTAAAATTATACTTTAAAATATGTATTTTTTATTACTGTAATCTTTAAGTGCATGCTAGAAGTTCAAGGATTTCTTTTTTATGTTGCTGTTAATAATAGACCACCCTATCCTTTTGGCATTTGATTTTGTCATAAATGGGCTTAATCTATAGCATTTTTTTGTTTGATTCTGAGAGGGGTTGGGTTTTTTGGCAGAGTTATCAATTATCAATACTTTTAAAGTGAATAATTGTGTACTTGTACAATCGTGGAATTTTAAATCTAGAAAGAATCTTAGTGATCAGCAAGTCATCACTATTATCTCTGGTAGAGGAGACTTGAGATTCTAAAGAGTAATAGGCTAGAGCTTATAAAGAGAAAATGAGGGCTGGGGGACATTGATGGTGCACCTGTGGCCTTAATATTGTCCCTCTTACGTCATTATAGCAGTGCCCTTCAACCTGATCTTGCCTCAGTCTTGTCTCTCTCACTCTCCCTATCATGACTGCTTTTTTATGATGATAAAATATATGTTCATTACAGAACCATTAGAAGATAGAGAATAAAAAGAGACTAAAAGTCACCTGCAGGCTCAGCATCCCATAGTTGTTCCTGTTAATATTTGGGGGGTATTACCCTAATCTTTTTCCCATCTACAAGTACAGAGTTGGGCAAAAGTAGGTTTACAGTTGTGTGTACATGAAATACAGTTTACTCTTGAATTATTAATTATTGTAGTATTTTTAAATCAGAAAGCTTGGACGTAACACCTATATGAACAACTGGGGCTTGTTTTTTGTTTTTTACTTTTACAAAATTGGGATCATGCAGAACATACTATTCTAAAATCATTTTTACTTTGTAATAGCTCATGAACACTTTCTCACATTATTAAATATTCTTTAAGAACTTGATTTTCATCAGCTGCTTAGTATATCAGTTGTGCAAGATTTCTCTTGCTTATTTAGGGAGTTTTCCGTTTTGTATGTTATGACACTGTACTGAATACCCAGGTACAGAATAAATATTTACTTCCATCTCTGATTATCCCCCAGGAAAAAGGTTTGTGCACCTATTTCCAAATTACCCCTCAGAAAAACACTATTTTACCCTTGCGCTAGCAGGAACATGACTGTGGTCTTTTTCCCTGAACTCTCACCAACATTGGCCATTGCAAACTTTTAAAACTCTTGGGAGAGTGACATCAACGAGATGGCAACATAGGTTGTCATTGACATTGCTCTTCCTCACAAGAAGAACTAACAGCTGTTCATGGACAAGACACCACTGGGAGAATCGTAGAACACATGGGTGAGGCTGAAGCACCCCCTGCCCCACCGAGCCCAAGACTGAGCACATTAGGAAGGCTGCAGGAGCGGCTGCCTGCTAACCAGTTGCCCCTCACCCCAAGCTGGCACAGCACCACACCAAGAGGTCTCCCCTCAGCCTGTGGTTCCTTCTATGGGAAAAGAGGGCGCAGGGTGGACCTCCAGCTCCCCCTTCATTGTAGGCCACTTTGGGGGAGCCCCCACCCCAGTCTCGCCTCCCAGGGGGATCTGCAGGGCTTGGCCAGCAAATCCGCTGGTTTGGACAAGCACTTGAGTGCTGCAGGCAGGAATTTGGTCTGCCCAGGTCGGAGTGCTGACTGTTTCAAGCCCCTTCTCTGTCACAGTCTTTAAGATCTCCAAAGATAAAAGTGAACTGGAAAAAAGTTTAAATTACAACCCTGAATCCTCCCCTCTATCCCCCTCAATGCCTGTCCCCCCGAAAAAACAGCCAAAAGAAGGAAGTATAAAGGTGACTGGTAATGGTAAATACATAGTCAAATTGAGATTCTGTAACATGGTGATGGTGATGCACAATTCACTTACAACTCTAATTTAAAAGCTAGAAAACAAGCAGTGAAAATAACCAGAACTACAATAACCTGTTACTGTTTACACAGTAAAAGCATATGTTAACTGTAACATCAATAACCTGAAATGTGAGGGGGAGGAGAAGTGAAAGCATAAAGTTGAGGAATTTCACTGAGGTTACCAGTTTAAAATAGGATGTTGTAATGTTAAGCTATTTTATGTAAGCCTCGAGGTAACCACAAGGAAAAAACCTGTAATAATTTCCCAAAAGAATATCAAAACACAGAACTGTACACCTTATACTTCTAGAGCGCCGTATGTCAACTGTATCTGGAAAAAAGTTTTAAGTTGGGAAGATTAACAAATCTTTAACAATCTGATACGTAAAAAAAATCTCACTTCAGTCATTTTGCATTTGTTTGTTTACTAGTGATGCCAAACAGTTTTTATGGTTCATTTTTAAGTCCTGTGAATTGCCTGCATGTACCATATGCTTCTTTTTCTATGAAGTCTTTTTACCTTCTTTTTTATTTTTAAGCTTTGTTTATATACTAAGATCCACAATTTGTAGTTAAATGCTCCAAAATGTTTCCATGTTTTTCTTTTTCTTTTTACCTATTTCATGATGACTTTTTTCAGGTTCAGAAATTTTTACTTTTTTAATATTTTATCCTCAGCCAAGGACGTGCTTATTGATTTTAGAGAGCGGGGGAAGGGAGGGGGAGAGAGGGGGAGAGAAGCATCAATGTGAGACAGAGAAACGTGGAAAGAGGATCTGTTGCCTCTTGTACGTGCCCAGACTGGGATTGAACCCGCGACCCAGTTTATGGGATGACGCTCTAACCAACTGAGCTGCACTGGCTGGGGCAAAGTTCAGAAATTTTTATACAGCTGAACATTAATTTTTTTCCTGTATAATTTCTTTCCTTGCTTTTATGCTCACAACCAAAGATATTTCTAAAATACCAATCTGATCATACCCCTCCCTTGACTAAAATCTTCCAGGGGTTTCTGGGGAAGAATATCCAACCTCCTCCTGGCCATGCCATCCCAGGCTACTGCCACCCAACAGGCACTAACACTCAGTATTCTCTACTTAGCTCCCTCCACCAGGGCGCAGCTCCCTCTCCACCTAACCCCCTCTTCCCGCGCATGGCTGAAGCCCCGGCTGAGACTTGAGCACCTCCTGTACAGCACCTGCTCCCAAGAGGGCTTATTAGTGGTTTGTAAAATGAACTCAAACAATAAGCACAGGTTCTGAGGGTCAGTTTAGGATCAAAAGATTGGACAGAGTTGCTGGGAGCTGAGTCTTGGTGACAGCAAAGGAGAGAAATGAGGGAAGAGAGCATGGGCAGGGTGCTCAGACGTGGATGGAACAGAGCTTGGGGGCGGGGGCGCCACAGGCAAAGAGCAGAAGGTTAGATTTGCTGGCAGCTCTGGGAGGCCTGACACACAGGGGCTCGGGGCCAGGACTGGGCTCCGCGGAAGGGCAGTGTCAGGGAATGGCTCGGTCCCCAAAGCTCCAGGCAACAGTCACCTGAGGTCCCAGACTGTAAAATCCATTTTACTACCCAAACCTCCTGCACAAACTCCCACAGTCCCCTGCACCAGCAAATTGCATCGCTGGCTTTCTAGTTTCACAGGCTAGGAACTGAAATCACTTGATTCCTCTTCCTCCCACACCCCACATCCCATCTGTCAGCGAGTCCTGTTGGCTCTGCCCTCAGCATGTAGCCAGACCACATTACTGCATGATTCCATTTAGATGATATTTCAAAACTGTAGAACAGAAACCAGGTCTGTTGCCAGAGGCTGAGGGAGGGGGTGACTAGAAACAGTCCTGAGGTAATTGGGCGCCGATGGAACATTCCTGTAATTTTTTTGTGGTGGTGATCACACAACTGTAGGCACTTATCGAAACTCACAGAACTCTATGCTAAAAAGTTTGACTTTAAGTAAATGACACCTTAATGAAACTATGGGAAAAGAACGTACCGGGACTTCCAGCATTTCTCAGCATCCTCACGGTCGTCACCCTGGAGCAAGGCACCCCCAGTCTTGAATTCCTGTTGCGCAGGGCTCCCAGCCGCTCTCCCTGCTCTGCCCTCGCTCCGCTGTAGTCCGCTCCCAGCACAGCAGCCAGACTGGTCCTTCAAACCAAAAGCCAGCTCGTTACTCTTTTGCTCAGAACACACCAGAATTTCTCTTCTCCTCAGAGTAAAGGCCAAAATTCTTACATGGCCACCGAGACCCTACACGACACAGTTCTCCATGACTTTTCTGGTGACCTGCCTCTAACCCCATCCCACGCTGCTCCTCCTCACCCAGGTGACTCTGCTCCAGCCCCCATAGCCTCCTTGTCCATCCTTGCACATGAACTATGCTCCCTCCCTGCTCGGGCTTCTCCGTCTGGAACGCACTTCCTCCTAATTGCCGTCCACCGTGGCCTCCTCCCTCAGCTCCTTCAGGCCTCGGCTCAAACAGCGCCTTCTCAGTGTGGCCTCCCCCGAACCCCCTGTTTACAGACACAGCCCTCATGTCTCCGGGCTCACATCCCTCTCTCATTGTTTTATTTGCTATCCTGTGTCCTTTTATTTTTCTCACAGACCGTAGTTTCATGTGACATATGACATATTTTGTGGATTTGGTTTGTGAGGTTCCTCCTCATATCCTTCCGGTACCCAGGACATTGCTGTTTGCCCGGCAGATGCCAGATGCTCGCTTAGATTTTGCAGATGGAGGAGAAGGCAGCGTGAAGGAAAGCGTGCGGGCACCAGCGGAGATGCACCCTGTTGGGTCAGCAGCTCGCTGGGCCTCAGTCTCACGCAGCTCCTCCCCAGAGAGAGTGTTGGCCCGCATGGGCTGTAGTACGAGCCTGCGTGGGAGCACAGGCATTTGGCGTGGCGGCCCCCCTTCATGCGCTGTGCCTTTCTCCCTCACTGCCATCTCAGATGACTTGACTAACAGATGCCTTCTCTCCCGTTTCTCTCCAGAAGCAGATGTTCCAGGAGCGGAGTAGCCGGATGCTGCAGGCCTTGTCCCCGAAGCAGAGCCCTGTGAGCAGCCCCACCAGGAGCCGATCCCCTTCCCGCTCCCCGTCACCCACCTTCTCATGGCTCCCGATCAAAAGCTCACCCCCCTCCTCACCCAAAGCTGCCTCGGCCTCCATCAGCAGCCTGAGTGAGGGGGATGAGGATGAGAAGTAAAGGCCGCTGGCAGACTATAAAAGCCACACCACGCAGGCTGGGGAGGAGGGCGGGGACACCGGGGATGCCTGGGTGGTGTTTGAAGGGTAGTAGTTACGGGAGCTACAGCTCAGTGGGGAGACCCTGAGCTCTGCTAAAGGCAGGCCTTGGGACCAGCTCGCCCTCATTCTCCGCTCAGCCCAACACCTGGGCTCTGCAGGGAGGTTTCCAGGTAGACAGCCTGTACAAACCTTCTTAGCAGCGTTTAGAATCACTCTACTTTAACTAGGGAAAGATGCAGAGCACCCTGGGGAGGCTCGCACCAAGTGGGGTGCCTTCTGCTTTGGTCCTTACACCTACCCCCACCACGTGCACCACCTGTGGAAGCGGCTGTTCCCTCAACCTGCTACTTCCGGCTCCTAAGGGCCCTGCACGTTGCCTCCTGCCACCCAAGCTCTGCCAGAATTAAGCTGTCCCCAGTAGAAACAGTTGACTCAAAGGCAAATGCCAACCTACTCAGTTTAGCCACTGAGACCTGACATTGCAATGTACCACTTCTTTCCAGTTCCAGAAATGTGGCGCATAGACGAAGCCTTGCTTTAGGCCAGATATATAAAAGGTCATGTACTGTGGCCCTTAACTTCTTATTGAAAGGACAGTTTTGTGAAGGAGAGCACCATGTAAGGCCTAATGTGCTCCTGGTTGCCCCTTTTCATCGTTTTGACTTGTTTTCCCAAATTACCTTAATCTGTGGGAAACGCAACAAAGAAAAACATCCTATATAAGAAAGGAAGGAGGAGCTGCTTTGCTTCGGCTCCAAGGTTAGCAGATGGTAAATCTCTCCTGAAGCTTCTCCTTAAAGGATGCTATCATGGAATGGCTTTTCCCATTTCTGACCAGTTAACACTTTCTTAGACCTCAAGTAACAGTTTGATGTACCAAACTACGTAGTATACCAATAGGGGGTGCTACCTGCACGTATTTGTTCTATAACATGCCATTCAGGGTGCAAACCATATGCAACCTGAAAATATACTTGGTGGCATTTTTACAATATATTCCTTTCCTGCTCTCCCTCTAACGACCCTGCTGAAATCCTTGGTCTTAAAGACTGTCTGGTTCCCTTGTGACTTTGGCACTTTTTTCAAAAAGCTCATCCTGGATTCCTGTAGAACTGTCTTGGACCAACCAGGAAATGAGTTATGTTGTTCTCATGGCCTCCCGCCATATTTCTGAGTGAAGGGAGGCTCTGAGGAGCTTCAGAGAGCACTGTGGGAGCCTCAGTCCTGAGCCCAGCATCTGAATGGACTACAGAGGACCGTAGTTATCCCCAGCCCCAGATTTGCCAAATGGGATGCAGACCCGAAGCATTCCTGCTGAATTGTTTGAAGTTGCCGTCCCCTAGTCACAGGAGGGAAGTGGGCAGGTAGACTCGAGGTGTAGAATCACACTCTTGGGTAGAAGAGGCACCGCCTGGCTGTCCCAGTAAAGCCAGAGACAGAGGTCTGGCCCAGCAACTTGTAGGCAGAGCCCAGCATCTCTTGTGATCGAAACATCCCTTTTCGGAGGCCTTGGGAACTGGCCTTCTAGGTGACAAGTGGGGCAAGCAGTGAAGGAAGGTGGCGTGTCTTTCCCCCTTGTTTTGGGGTTGAACTACCTCCTTGCCCACCTGGAGATGAGTGGTGTTTATTGGGAAGTGAAACCATGAGGCTAAACCGGCTCAGAACACCCTTGTTCCTGGCACTTACACCAGAAGTCTGTCAAGCGCTCATGCAGGACAGTGAGCTGGCAGGAACATGGCATGTGAGGAGAAAATTTCTCTTCTCAGTCAAGGCCCAGAGCATTTCTGTGCAGACAGAGCAAGGCCCATTTGGTGGTCTTTCTCTTTGATCATGCGCTCAGGGGAAAGTGGGCACATATGCCTGCTACTTTAAGTTGGATGAGCCTTACAGCAGCGAGAGGATGAGGAGATCAGCTGGGTGAAGCAAGGTGGTGAGAATAAGGGAAGGGAAAAGGGTGCCTGGAGAGAGAGGCCCAGGGCAGGCAGATCCACTTTTACCTGAATCCTCTTCTGGAGCAAACAATGTGGGTTTGACCTGTCAGGCTGATTGTAAGTTTGCAGGCCTCGTACCCCATACTGACGGGTGCCGCTTATGTGACTCAGATTCAGGGCCATCATAGCTGCCGATTATGGGAGATGGCCAATGCCTGGGATAGTGCAGAGATGGGCCAAAACAACCCACAAGCGGGTTCTAAATCTCACTTTATGCCCCCCTCCTGACCTCTAACAATACCTCCTAAGGCTCTAAGACTACTGAGAAGGAATGGGGGGATTCTGCCACAAACTCTTGATTCTTCCTGGCCATCAATTTTTCTCAGCCACACCCCTTTCCCCAGGAGGAGGTGGGGTTGCTTTATCTGGGCCGGCCAGTCAACAGTAATGACCCAGGTTGAGTGAAGGCTGCAGTGAGAGATGTGGTCTTGAGGAGGTCAGCAGGAATGACAAAAAAGCAAGAAAGTATTCTTTTGCTCCAGAAAAGGAGGGAAGCTTCGGACTAAGGATGAGCGCACACCACTTAGGGTTCTGGAAGGGGACAGGTTAAATGACAGTGGGCAGCAACGGGGCTGAAAGAAGGTGGGGGTGGGAGAGTAGTTACTCTCCACTCACTTTCAAGTGTCACACACCCCCTAACAGATGAAGAAGGCAGGCTTCCTTTCACAGACACCCAAAGTCAGTGGGAGCCCATGTAGGATGTGGGTCCCCTGTCCCCTAGCTTCCCGATTTCAGCACTTGTCCATTTGCTGCCACATCCTCCTCCCGGGAACCCTGAAATCAAACGTTCACCTTTCCACCAGCTGAGAACACGGGGGACTTGTAATGTCATGGTCACATAGAGTGGCCCATTTGTGGGAAGCCAGCTCCCATGTGCCAGGACCTTACAAAGGGAAAGGGAACCAACCTCAAGAAGAGTGACCCCAAGATTGAAGTCTACCTTCTGACCTGCTCTGAGGGGCAGAGAAACAGCTGCGGGATTGCAATCTTGCTCCATGCCTTAGGTGGCAGTTACTGTGAGTCCATCCTTGGAGGAAGGGACAGGAAGAATGCAGATTTGTTTTTTCTCCATCCTCAGGCCTCGTTTGAGCACCGAGCCGCACCCCAGGGCAGAATGCAAGATGGCGGCACAGACTCAGCTGAGTCCGATGAGCCCAAATGCAGCGGAGCCGTTCAGGTGCCCCAGGCACCGGTTCGGCACCAGTCTTGGCCATCGTATTTTTTTAAAACAAGATAAGCTCATAACGCACTGCAACTTCTTCTCTCTAGACTTTAGATTTTTGTTGTGTCACAGCAATGTGTTCCGAGACAAAGCCATAAGAAGGGCATACATACTGTACATATGAGACAAGATGACAATGACTCACTTAAGTTAAAGGACGACCTTAAGCCCAAGCATTTGCTCTGGTGCTGAATAATGCGAACTACTGGAATCAGCCCTCAATCCCAACCCAACTCAACCCTTCCACCCCAGACCCATCCCTGCCCCCAAACGGAACACAGCATTTCCAACTGTTTGTAAATAAAGAGATGGAGAATTGCACTTTGGCTTGTTGTGTTTCTCAAAAGTGTGCAAAAATACAGGTGTGGCAGCTGTCCTGGCTCTGACCAGCTGTGTTCCCAGCACTTAAGGATGGGACTCTGCACTACACAGCATGGGGCAGAGTCTTGGAGTTGCCAACGGGTGACATCTGACTTAAAAGCTAGTTAGGGACAGAGCTGCCTGGAGGGGAGGCCATCTGGGGGAGTCCAGTCAGGACCCTGGCTTGCAGGGTCCCCCACCGACTTCCTTTGTGACCTTTGCCAAACCACTTCTCTGATCTCAGTGTCTGCTTTTGTAGAATGAGAAGTTGGAGGGGATGATTTCTGAGGTCTCCTTTGCCTGGAGAGGTCTCTAAATTTATGAGGCAGCCTGCTTTGTCCCTAAGCTTCTCCAGCTATGATGCTATCACTGAGTGAATGTGAAAAAGTCCTTACCTCTCAGTGGGAAGCTGGAGAGGTCGCCTTCCAGGCCCCTGGAGCCTTCACAACTGTCAACATCAGTACCTGATTTCATTCCTCAGACGCTAGGGGCTACACAGGATCTCAGGCTCCACCTACCTCTCTCAGACCTGACTGGAATGTTTTTCACCTGTACCAAAATGTGGGGCAGTGGCCATTTTGACCTCTTTTCCATCTTTGTGGGAAAAACACCTTTGATCAGCTGGAAGCTGATGGATGGGGGTGGAGGTGCTGAATCAGGATCCCAATGTCAACAGTTAAGGCAGGACCCCCCGCCCCCACGCACAAACACACATCCTGCTCATGTTCTGACAACTGCACTCATGCCCTCCACTAGCCAAATTTAGGAGCTTCTATTAACTCCATCTGGTGATGTTTAGCTCTTTGAAATAACAACAGTTCTAATGTTAACCCAGATGCTAGAAGAAATAAAACCAGGCCTGTAGTCAGCAAAGGAATTCAGTTAAAAACAGAACACCTGTTATTCATAGATCATATGACTTGGCTTTGCCACACAGATCAAAAACATTCTTGACAGGCTGTAGTTAGAGTAACAGTTACAGGTTTTATCTTGACTTCCATGTTACCTCAGGAGTGTTTTCAAGGGCAAAACAATCAGTTGTAAGGCATAGCAAACTTCATGTTTAAGAAGTCAGACATTTGCCCCAAAGAGAATAAAGCTTTGTTAATAAATACAACACCGGAGGTAAAAAGGTACACTATAAAAAATGTTTACACGCATACAGAGTCTTCTTGCACTGGAGTCCTCATTGGCTATTGAAGTTGAATGTTTAAGCCACTTCTCTACATATTCAGCAAGAGCCATTAGATTTTTTAAAAAATAGATTCCCTCAGAGATGCTTTTCAAACAAAACTTGACAGTTCAGAAGCACCAAATTATATCCTGTTATCAAATTCTTTCAGAAACCACATAAAAACCAATAAATAACCAGTAAAATTTGAAAATATCATTAAAGGCATAAATATCTGTAGGTGCTAACTGATCTTTGTTTTAGGCTGTCCAGAACTGCCATACTTAATATTCTAGAAAACACACTATTTTAGAGTTGAACCTCAGCTGCAGTTGACCAAATGTGAAAAACATGAGTAAAATATTCACAGTAGGGTTGCCTTGTATTGTTTCCAATAAGCAATTTTTATTCTCCTTACCGTCATTATCTTTTTTTGGGGGGAGGGGCAGGGAAAGGGGTGGAGTTGCACAGTTACTGTACTATATTAATAAAAGCAGAGTTTAGACATTACTAAAATATTTGCTATATAACCTTCCATTCTCAAAGAATTTATGAATCCATACCTGAAAGGATTGGGGTACTTTACCATTTCCACAGGGGCCTTTTCAACTTATGAACTTGCTCTAAAATTTCTAAGTTCAAAGAAGACCTGTCATCTGCCATGCACGTGGCAGGAGCCAACTCATTACATAGCTTGCGGGGGTAACCAGCGTCTCTCATCTGGAATCATGTTTCCACTGGACAGGTGTTGACAAGACACTATTTACTATCCTGACCACAAATCAATATTAACATAACTGAGTCATTGATTGTTTTTCTACTTGTTTCTGTATCAGGTACCCAGGGATTAAGGATAGATGGAAGTTGAATAAGTGTGTATTAGTTTCCTATTGCTGTAACAAATCAGTGGCTTAAAATGACACATTTATTATTCTACAGTTCTGGAAGTGAGAAGTCCAAAATGGGCCTTACTGGACTAAAATTAAGGTGCAGGCAGAGCTGAATTCCTGTCTGGAGTCTCTAGGGGAGAATCCATTTTCTTGCATTTTCCAGCTTTTAGAAGCCACCTGCATTCCTTGGCTTGTGGCCCCTTCCATTTTCAGAGCCAGCAATGGCCAGTCCAGTGGTTCTCACATCAAATTACTCTGACACTTCTGCCTCCCTCCTCTATGTATAAGGACCTTTGTAATTACATTGGGCCCATCTGGATAATTCAGGAAAATATTCCTATGTTAAATTCATCAGCAACATTTATTCATTCTTGCCATGGAATACAATGTATTCCCAGATTCAGAGGATTAGGATGTGGACATCTTGGGGGTGGTGTACCGTGGGGATGTACCATGAGATGACTGAAGACAGTGGTCATAAGCCCTTGAGCCTTCTGCCAGGTCCTGGCAGAGTTGAGGAGAAGTGACCCCCATGCAGAGGAAGAGATTCATGTTTTTCATTTAAACATTCCTACATCTACTTGTGATGAGTTGGCTTAAATGTTTCTCTCGAGTCTTAACCAGAGAAGCACAGAATAGGTATAATGGGAGATGTCTGATCCAAATGTACGTGTGAGTTGGTCCATGAGGAGAGGAAGTGTTGTGTCCTTATTTCATAAACACAGAACCATGTCTGGTAGAGAAGGAAGCTTAAGAGCTCCCCTCCCTGTTCTCTGTACATATCCTCCAATTCAGATTGGGCTACGCCAACAAGACAAATGAGAGGGTAGCTCACCAAAGCCTTTGATCATTGGATGTGTTCCTGCTGAAACAAGTTCTGGAATACAGTTTCTGGCTATCAGCCAGAATCTGTTTCCTGCCTGTTCTCTCCATTGGTTGGTTGGTTTTGGTTTCGGTTTGGTCCTGTGGTCCATGTTGACCACAGCCAGTTTAAGCTGTGATTCGCTTCCAGCTATCCAGTATCAAGGTACTCCATCCTCCTTTCTAGAGTAACCTATGTTTGCACTGTGGCCTTCGAGCTGCAGTTAAACTTAAGGTCTAGCAAACATTCCTGTCTTAAGCATTCAGAAAACATTTAAGTGAGTTACTAGGTGTTGGGGATCCAAAGAATAAAGAGGACACAATCCCTGCCCTCCACCCCAAGTTCAGTTCAGTAGCTTGACTCTCAACTCTGACCTCTCCTGACCTTTGACTTAACTGAGCTCTTTTTTAAAAAAGATTTTATTTGTAGACAGAGGGGAAAGAAGGGAGAGGAGGAGAGAAACATCAATGTGTGGTTGCCTCTTGTGCACCCCCACACTGGGGGCCTGGCCCACAACCCAGGCTTGTGCTCTGACTGGGAATCGAACTGGTGACTCTGTGGCTCAGAGGCCAGCACTCAGTCCACTGAGCCACACCAGCCAGGGCGACTTCACTGAGCTCTTGATGAATGGTCCTTGTTTCTCATTCTGCCAGCTAGAATTTTTTGAAGATTTTACTAACTTAATAATTTCACATCATTTTATTATTCACTTTTGGGTGGGATGCTCTAACTTTCCCAAAGTGCGAACATTGCCAACTCTTACCCAGAGTGGGGGGAAATAGGAAAAGTAGATTTAAAAAAATAGATTTTCTATTAGAAACCACTCATTTAGAATGCCGAATGCGGGAGATGGATGATGTCACCCCTTAGCTGGGCCCACGAACAACCGGGCTCTAGGGGAGCTACCAAAGTCATAAGGCATTGGCACACACTTTCCTTGGGGTCTTAGCAAACAGGTGTGGGGCCTTTGCCTGCAATAGTTGAAGCTCTGCCATTTGGACAGAGCTGGTTTGCAGACGAGATGGTCACTGAAGGTCTCGCCCTAGAGTCTCTGATTGCATGGTGGCTGGTGGGCCTCTCTCACCTGAATAATGGGATATTATTTGTTTTTATAAACTGTTATTTTGTTACCAGTTGAAGGACTAGGAAAAGAGCAGTTTCCATATAGGAAGTTATGTACCAATTATTGTGCTAAGGTGACAACGATCATCTTTAACATCAGAAATAATGACACTAATATTAAGTGGTTACTAAGGAACTGTGGAAAGCTTGTGCACCCATCACTGTTTTTGGAATTATTAACATGTTTATGTTCTTTGAGGACTGGCAAGTTCCGTTTGGACATGAATGCCCGCGAACAATACGAGTAGCCTTAGCTTAGCTTAGAGTTTCTCTGCACAGAAGGAAATAGCAAGTCTGCTTAGTTGCCCCACACCCAAACCGACAAGGTCTTCTCTCTCCCTCTTAAGTATTTTCCAATTACCTGCTAAACAGAACATCAATAAGATGGCAAGGGTCCTAAGCCTGCTCTGTGCCAGGAAGACGTTATTTGCTGCTGCCAGCATGGCGGCTATTCTCAAAGCCTAGTCTGTAGTTTGGACTTCATCAGTGGTTTTCAGCCCTGTCACACGTTAGAAGCTGGATCTGAAATGGAGCCCAGGACCCAGAGATTCCAACATGGTCCGGTTGAGATCCTCTGGGTTATAGTTAATACTTCAACTCAGAACAAAGTGAGCCTCTGAGAGAGCTGGATTCAAAGTGGTTGACAGTCAATGCCTTTTATAACAAAGGTAAGAATTGATCTGCCATGCAGCTATGATAGGAAAATGTCTAAATACCGTTTTGTTATTTTCTTATCCCGAGAGTATTATGTTGATGAAACTGTCATCAATGGGCAGAGGGCAAAGGATTCACTTAAGAGCAACATCTAGAAATGATAAAGGCGCTGTTAAGCAGCCAGCCCAGTGACAGGTAAAACTGGATGCTCAATGTTAATTTTGAAAGCTTCAACAGAATGCAATAGCTGTGTACAGCCACACTGTCCAATATGGCACTCATGAGCCACAAGTGGCTATTTATCAATAAATTTTAATACACTAAATTAAAAATCAGTTCCTTCAGTCAAACTAGCCATATTTTAAGTGTTCTCATGGCTAGTGGTGACCATATTATGTAGCAGAGAACACTTTCATCATCACAGACTTCGAGTGGTGAACGATGGTCTACAGAAACCCCTCCTACATGAAGCCTTATGATTTACTCTTGTGATCAAAGAGTACAGCTCTGTGTAATTATGAGGTGCACAGCTGACAATATTAGCAGATACTCATTTGTAAACCTGCACTGTTAAGTCATTGGAAAGAATTTGAAATGAAGGACATGGAAGAAAAAATGTACTACAGTGCAATGCTCTGCAGCAACTTCATGGAACTGCAGGCTCTTGAGTTGGAGAGTCTGTTTATGAGGCTAAACTGTGCTTACTTTCTGAATTTCCAATCAGGGCAGGAGTGGCTGCTACAAGAATGCCATTCTCCAGTTGTGAATACTGTGTTTGCACAGCACTGACTTTTGGTAAAATACAGATGGATAATTTAAAAATTCTAACTAAAACCACTGGCACTTTCAAGACTCCTTGCTTTTGTTTTCTTTTGGCAAAACATATCACCACATGAAAGTGGCTGATTAGTAATTGCTTTTCATTTTAGGTTTTGTTTTTTAAAATTTTAAATATTTTTTTCCAATTATAAGCGAAAGTTTATTTAGAAAGTCACGGAGGTACAAAAGGTGAGCCGGCTGGGCTGCATGGGCTCAGGAAATAAGGTACAGTGTCAAAAGATGGCCCTTGAGGCTTAGGAGAGAGAATGGCCAAGGTAACGTGCCTGGGGGGAAGAGGAGAGGGTAGGGAAAGACATGGGCTCGCTGCAGAGCGTGCCTAAAGAGTGCTATATAACATCAGACCTGGAAAGAACCTCAGAACCATGTAGTCAGCTCCCTCGCTTTATTTTTACTTTTGGTTTTTTATTCTTGTCTGAGGACACTTTTTCATTGCTTTTAGAGACAGATGAAGGGAGAGAAACACTGATGCTAGAGAGAAGCACTGATTGGTTGCCTCCCGTACACACCTGGACTGGGGATCATATGTGCCCAGACCGGGGATCGAACCCACAACCTACGAATGTGCCCTGACCAGGAATCAAACCCACAACCTTTCAGTCACGGGAACGACGCTCCAGCCAACTGAGCCACAATGGCCATGGCTCAACTCCCTTATTCTATGGATGAGGAAACAAAGGCACCGTTAACAGCTAGCTGGTAGCAGAACCAAGGCAAAGATGCTGGTTTCCTAACATTAACCTCCCCCCGCCCCGCCAAGAATTGTATAAACCCAAGTTTCTTGTCTCAAATTTATTTTTAGTGATAAACACATAAGACAGTAGTTATGTGGGTCTCAAATTTTAAAGGCTCCCATCCACCACTAAAGGTTTAGTAAAAGAATAACACCAATAACGCATTGGAAGATTAACATGAAGACTACGCCTCTTGCTTAGGAAGCACACAGCTGCAGCCAAGTGTCTTTGGAAGCACTGGGTTCTGGGGTGGGTGTGGCACCAGTTCCTCAGAAGAGACCACTGAAAGGAGAGCCCTTTCACGGAAATTTTCAAATTGTTTGTCCTCTGCCTATTCCATATAGCAGCAGTTTGCAACTTATAGTTTTTAAAGCACGCCCCTGGGGCATTTGTTACAATACCAATTCCTAGGCCTCCACCCAGAGACTCGGAACCAGCAGAGCTGAGGCAGAGCCCAGGAATGCACATGTAACCAGCACTTCAGGTAATTCTGGTCTATGCGGTCAATGGGCAGTCAAAGCCAATTGGCCCAGGACAGTCTGGTTTACACCTGTTACATTATCAGGTACTCTTTCTCACTGTCAAAGTGTCCTGGCTTGGACAATATATTATATGGTCCCTTTTCCCTGATCCATGGACCGTATCTTGAAAAATACCACTGTAGTAGTTTACCATTAAGCAGCTCCTTTATTTTGCCAATAGGACGTTCCCCCAAAAGATCAGCTGTATGTTCCTTGCTACAGAAAATCCAAATAACCTTATTTTTCCTTTGACTGATCACAAGAATTTCAGTATCCGTTGTCCATTCCCAGCAACTTGCAAAGGTGCTCGTTCACGTATTGAATTTCAGAAACCAAGCGAGTAGAAGGCGAAGCTTACAGGTGAGAGGGATGGACTACTGACCAGAGCTCAGTAAAAGACCACACTGAAGCATACGGAATGACAACTGCCATTTTATTGTTCGATGACTGTGATACAGAATTGTCCACGTGCTCCAGGACTAGTTTGGCTATGACACATACCACAGACGGCTCTGCAACTTATAGAGAACATTATCTGAGCCACACACTCCTCTGGTCATGTTTTTCCAACAATCACAGCAACGTAACACTTCTCTCCACAGAACATGGAGCGACAGATTAGCTTGAACCAAAATCATCCTTCACTCATGACAGTGTGGACCAGCCAGGCCACAAAACAGCACACAGCACGGGGAGTGGCCAGGCTTCACTCTGTGAACCACGAGAGACCTCATGAGCACTGGACACACGTGTACATCCATCACTGCGACTAAGCTGACAGGTGCACAAAGCGAGCCAGGTCAGAGTTGGACTTATGGGTACAAACATTGTAATGAACTTGTATTTCATACATGAGTTAATATTCTTTTCTTGTCAGATCCATTCTTGTTCCCAGTTCAGACTCTGCTTTTGAGTTAAAGAGTTATGATGAAAAATCATCCAAGCAAGTAACTTTAAACACAGGGTTAGATATGTTCACAATGGTATATTTTACTCCATGTTGACTTTTCCTATTTGGTTCAAGCATTTCTCAAATATTCACAACTTGTATTCTGAGTCTGGGGAATAGTTAAATCCCCAGCAGTTGTGTACTTTTGTAGGGATGTGAACTTACAGCAACAGACGGTGTGATGTGTATATACACCCCAAGCAGTGATCACAACCTCAAATGACTCTAAGACCATGAACTCCACAGAGATTAGGGTTAGCCAGAATGCTGTAGTGGTGTGTTCCATTTTTCTGAAACCTGTGTCATTTCATGCAGAGTGAACTCAAGCACAGCTCTGGGTTTTAATCAGAGTGTAGCCTCAGTTCTGGTGGGGCACAGCATGAGAAGACAGCATGCTAATTGTAACGACAAACATAACAGAAACAAACGTGGATGCAATATAACTCAATTCCTCCAACATGGAATCAAGTCCACTTAAATTTTTAAAATACTCAATACCTGACATTTTCTAGGTAAACCTTGCCTTGGCTGTCTACTGAGTCGAAATACACTTAGTTTGTTGGTCTAGTCTGAAAGAGAATTTTCAGTATATGCACAATTGATCGGTCAAATTCACATGCCAGCTCTAACAGGGACTTTGAAAAGTGAGAGGTGAGAAACTAAAGGATTTTGTGGGACGCTTCTCCCAGGAGGAGCTGCACAGGCGGGCAGGGAAAAGGGGAGCAGACAGAGGGTCCTGGCGAGCCCCCTCTGTTGTGCTTTCGTGCTGGTTATGCCAGCCAGGCAAAATCCGCCCCCTGCCGGCATTGTGCAAGCAAGGCCTCGAAGCCCGAGGTTCGGCCTGACCCTTCTTCACTGGCAGGCGATCTCTAGTGCTTTCAGATCCCTGTAGTTTTGGGCTTTTACTGTAATCATTCTAAAACATTTGTCCTAATTAAACATGTTGAATAGTAACCTCAGCAGTTTTTTAGAAAAAGGCATAAAGCAGTTCTTAATGTAAATACAGTGCCTTTTAAAACACAGATTGAGGTTTCCCATGATTATAAATGTTCGAATGGCAAAAAGAAAACGGAATTTATAAGAAAGGGGTGCTGTGATATATTATAAACAACAATATGACAATTTATACTCACCCTACCTGTTTTCGCGAACCCCCCTGCACTAAATTTAGCATGGACTGCTAAATGGCTGATGCCTTTGACTTCCAATTAGGTTGAACTTTTCTTATAGCCTTTTTGATGTTCAGCATGTACCAAGAGCCAAAAGAGAATTACAACTGAATGTTAAGAGTCTTTTTAATTTCTCTCAAAAAGAATCTGAAGGTAAGAATAGCTTAAAACATGAAGTAGTTGTGCTTACTATGCATTCCATTCTAAGGTGGCCATTTTCAACCAATTTGGAAAGCAAGGATGAACTGAGGAGCTGTAAAACCAGTCGTGAGCGCCAGAGTTAAGCATTCCTTTATTTTGCTAATATAGTGCTTACAGTATCTATGATCTTTGATATTTATGCTGTTTGAGCCCATTTGCAAAAGTTGTGTAAAGAACTCAAATTAGCAGGCCACTTTTAGGTTGGCAAAAGTTAGAATTATTTAATGAATGTTCTTTCAAGTGACGTGTTCAATTCCAAAAGGATTCAATTCCGATGGAAAACGGAATCCTAACTGAAGGGCCAAGAAGCAAAATTACCTAAGAAAATCAAATTGCGGGATTTTTCTGTCTATGAAAATCTTGGACACATGTGAGAAAAGAGATCTTTCATATCTACTAAACAAAGGATATTTAGGTGTCATTGATCATGAGAAGAGCCTAAAGCCTATACAATCTGAGTGGTGATAAAGGCGAGGCTCAAATTTCTTGGGTAATCTTGTATTCCTGAGATGACAATACTTTTGAAACTCTATCTCTAGAAATGCAGACAAGAACTATCAAATCTGAACACATCATGACAGAGTTTCAGAAATTTCTATGGGGTTTCTTATCAAAGGATGTTCCCTGAGACATGGAAGCGTAGTGAAAATGTAATTCTTTGAGTACAAAAAAATATAACATATAAAACCAATTTGATCTCTTTACTTCTCTGTTTAAAGGAATTGCTAAAAATAAAAAGATTTATGATTATAGTCTAAACTCTTATGTTTTACCTTTCTTTAAAATTTCATTTCGTTATTGAAAGGCCAGGCATGAAGAGATGCTCTGCCTTTTATATACATTCTCTCTCCCAATACTTCTCTTAAAAGATCACTTCTTTAAAGGTACAGAAATAAAAATACAATCCTTACAATTGAAACAAACATAGTGGAATCCTAAAATGATTATTAGCAATGTAAAAAATATAACTGTAATTCTTTACTTTTGGAATGTATAACATGAAAAAATTAAGCAAACTTGATGAAATCCTAAAATGATTAGAACTTTTAAAGACTACAATTGCAATTTTGTACTTTTGGAAAATGTGAAAAAAAATCCAAAATACCTCTTTATGTAAATTAAAGCTTAAGCCATGGTATTCAAAATTTAAGTGATTTACATAATCTACTATACTTCATGTTTTTTGTAATTAACCTTCCTGAGGCTGATTTTGTTCTCCTTAGTGTTTGCTTAACTAAAGTGCTTAATAAAATTTCTACAGAATATATTAACCTCTCCAAAGATGAATATTATTCCAAACTACAATCTGACAAAAATCTAACTACATTTAATTATGCTTGATTAATCCAAATGTCACTGAGAGATTTATAGAACAGAGAAATATTTTTCAGGTTAAGTTCATACTCTTTTCACTGTAAGCTTCCTGGATCCAATATTACCACAAATCTACTATTCAGGTCTCTAACATTTTTTAAAAAGAAACACCAAAAGAAAATACTCCCAACAGTTCAAACTGGATGGACCACAGGGCTCCAGACACCAAGTTCTGATGCATGTCAATTTCGATATATACGTGGACTCCACCCCAGACTGAAGTCACCACTTCGCGATGCGGAGTGTGCTGCCCCTGCGGAGTCACCAGTGGGGGAGGAGAAAGGAGGCACAGTTGGGAAGTCAAACACCGCAAGGAATATGACAAAGGGGTGGGCTTTCTTTAAAGGGGCAGGAACTAAACTGTATCAGACATTTGTTTGGAGTCTTTCAGTAGTGATGCCCTAAGGTGCTTTTATTTATATGCAAAGAAGTCAATTTAAAGGTGACAAGTTGGCCCTACCTAAGGGAATAATTAAAGGCATCCTGGCAGCCTGTCTTTCTCCATCACTTGGCTCTGCCCTCTGCAGGCAAGCAGACACACAAGTGTTGGAGAACTGGGAGTGTCCACCACGGCTTTGCTGTTCTCTCTCAGGGAGCAGGAACACCACAGAGAGAGCCATCTGTGTCACAACACATGCACCAGCCCATGTCCCTATCACTGGGATCATGGGCAATTCATGTCCCGATTTTAGAGACAGATGAAAAGGCAGAAATACGGGTTTCCCAAAGGGTCTATGACCACAATATTGTTATTTTCTTCAGTTTTGGGTGGTGAACACGCTAAGACCAACCCGCAGACTTCAGAGGGAAGCTTTCCGGGTGAATCCTTCCCTCCACCTTGAACGCGGGCGTGGAAGCATTAAAGAAGGTCTCCTCCTGCCAAGCATCCATTTTAACCGCAGCAGCAGTACCCAGATGCTATAGGTAGGAAGCTTATATTTAAATAATGTTTTCGGAAGTCCTAGAAAGACACGTGTAGACCTGGTGCATTTTCTGTTATGAGGAAACAGCAGCCCACACCAGTCAACAAAATATGACTGCAAACGCTGGCTCCTCTCATGTCACTATGGCTCTCCGTTGGCCAGAGAGACAATGAAATGCAGTAGTGGTACCTGTGATACGCCACTTCAGTGAGGGGCTCGACTGTGGCCACCTGGCTTATTGCTTTTCTGGGTGCCAATCCTTGGGCTCACCCAATGCCACACACCATGAGCACGGCACCAATTTCTCTCAGGCTCTTGGGCTGTGCCCTGAGCACTGTCACCCTTTATATGAGAAAGCTGTGGGCACCACAGCAAGGCTGCGGGGATGGAGAAAAAGAAAGTGGAGGAGGTGCTAGAAGAGGAAGAGGAATATGTGGTGGAAAAAGTTCTCTACCATTGAGGGTAAAGTGGAAGGGATTCTCAGATGAGGACAACACATGGGAGCCAGGAGAGAATCTGGGTTGGCCCAACCCCATTGATGAGTTTCTACGGTCACAGAAAACAGCACGAGACAGATAAATCAGAGGGAGGCCAGCGCAAACCTGACTGACTCTGAAGATAATAGGGAGGAGAACAAACCCAAGAAGAAAAGAAGAGTCAGAAAAGCAACAGGGTTTTGCCCGGGGCTGGGAGCCCAAGAGGATCGTCGGAGCTGCAGACTCCAGGGGAGAACTCATGTTCCTGATGAAATGGAAAACTCTGGTGAGGCTGACCTGGTCCCAGCCAAGGAAGCCAATGTCAAGTGCGCCCAGGTTGTCATATGCTTCCATGAGGAAAGGCTGATGTGACATGTCTATCCCTGGTGAAATGGAAAACTCTGGTGAGGCTGACCTGGTCCCAGCCAAGGAAGCCAATGTCAAGTGCGCCCAGGTTGTCATATGCTTCCATGAGGAAAGGCTGATGTGACATGTCTATCCCTGGGAGGATGATGACAAAACAAGATGACAAGAATTAACTCTCCTGAGTACTAGCCCCTACCACATCTGACTGTGGGTTTCAGGCGGGGATGGGAAGTAGTTCTATTTGTCTTGATACCACAGAGATGGCTTGAGAAGATGTCCAAGCTCATTTTATGAGGCCAGCATTACTCTGATTCCAAAACCAGATAAAGGCACTATGAAGAAAGAAAATTATAGGCCAATATCCCTGATGAACATAGGTGCTAAAATCCTCAACAAAATATTAGCAAACTAAATCCGGCAATACATTAAAAAGATCATACACCATGATCAGGTGGGATTTATGCCTGGGATGCAAGGATGGTACAATATTTGCAAGTCAATAAGCGTGATACACCACATAAACAAAATGAAGGATAAAAATCATATGATCATATCAATAGATGCAGAAAAAGCATTTGATAAAATCCAGCACCGATTTATGATACAAACTCTCAGCAAAGGGAGAAGAGAGGGAACATACTTCAACGTAACAAAAGCCATATATGAGAAACCCACAGCCAACATCATGCTCAATGGGCAAAAACTATAAGCATTTCCATCAAGATTGGGAACAAGACAGGGGTGTCTGCTTTCACCACTCATATTCAAAATATTACTGGAAGTCCTAGCCACAGCAATTAGACAAGAAGAAGAAATAGAAGGCATCCAAATTGGAAAGAAAGAAGTAAAACTGTCATTATTTGCAGATGACATGATACTGTACATAGTGAATCTTAAATACTCCACTAAAAGACTACTAGGACTGATAAATGAATTCACTAAAGTAGGAGGATACAAAATTAATATTCAGAAATTGATTGCATTTTTATACACCAATAGTGAACTATCCGAAAGAGAAGCTAAGAAAACAATCCTATTTACGGTTGCACCAAAAAATAAAATAAAATACCTTGGAATAAATTTAACTAAGGAGGTAAAAGATCTACACTTGGAATTATAAGACACTGAAGAAAGGGATTGAAGAAGATACAAATAAGTGGAAGCATATACCGTGTTAATGGATACAAAGAATTACCATTATTAAAGTGTCCATACTAACCAAAGCAATGTATAGAATCAACACGATCCCTATCAAAATGCCAATGGCATATTTCGACAAACTAGAATAATCCAAAAATGTATATGGAACCACAAAAAACCCTGAATAGCCTCAGCTATCCTGAGAAAGGAGAACAAAGTTGGAGGTATCATGCTACCTCATATCAAACTATGCTACAAGGCCATAGTCATCAAAACAGCATGGTATTGGCATAAAAACAGACATATAGATGAATGGAACAGAACAGAGAGTCCAGAAATAAACCCACACCTATATATTCAACTACTATTTGACAAAGGAGGCAAGAACATATGATGGGGTAAGGACAGTCTATTCAATAAATGGCACTAGGGAAATTGGACAGATACATGCAAAAAAAGGAAACTAGACCACCTCCTTGTACTGTGTACACGAATAAACTCAAAATGGATTAAAGACTTAAATGTAAGACTCAAAGTCATAAATACCCTAGAAGAAAACATAGGCAGTAAAATCTTAGACTTTGCTCACAGCAATATTTTTTCTGATATATTTCCTCAGGCAAGAGAAACAAAAGAAAAAATAAAGAAATGGAATGACATCACTGTGACCTTGGGGGAGGCACTGCATAGAGTGGAGTTTAATTAGTCCCCAACTAAAGAGAGCCAGGCTGTCATTCACACTCCTTGGTCATGGTGCTAGGCCCTGAAGGTGAGAAACATGTACCTAGCAGTATATGTTGGCCACTGAGGAAGGGAGAAGCCACAAACAGGCCAAATAAAACCCCCAACCCGTGATCCACCTGTCCTTCCGAGAAATGACCAAGTGTGTTTCTACTGTAGGCTCCAGAACTACAAACCACTGACATGCGCGTGCATGAACAACAGAAATAATGCTGATGAGGACTTGCACTTTTCTATTTCTTTTTTTATTGTTGCTCTTAATGAACCAAATTATAAAATGGGTTGATTTAAAAGAGAGGCCAACAAAACCCCAAAACCCTCAAACCCCTGTATCACAGTAAAGCTCTCACGAGGACAACTACCCTCAGTGAGGTAGCTTGACTAGTGAACTGTTAATAAAAAATAGTATATACTTCTCTTGATAACACTGATTATGTGCTAGTTTGAAATATTCTATTACATTTAATTAACTAATAAATAATTATCATTGGCTGATAACATCTTACATTCATTAAAGTGTCAGATGTCCCTTACTTTCAAACCAGAAGGTACTGATATCTCTAACTGATGGAATAGAAACCGGAGTTGAAAGTTATCTTTCCACTATGAACAATAAACAAAAATCCTGTATTGATCAAGCTATTAAATGGTTCTTTCCTGCTAGCGATATCGAATCCTTCTGCTTACTAATAAAGATTATGGTTATGAAGTACATTACCTTCAAAGTTAAGGTTTAAGCACTTAGGCCACTGGGAAAGATGGCAGAATAAATGCATGCTTATCTCGGTGCACCTGCCCTTTGGTTGATACATAACCGAAAACTGAAGAAGCTGTCTGTACTGAAACGAGTAAAAGCTACCACCACACACCAAAGACTTCAGAGGAGTGTCTGACAGACACAATGAAGTTAGGGACTTATCACAGGAAGATTGTGGAATTTGTCAAGTAAGTCGCAGTTGCTGGGCCATTCATGAGAGCGTTTTAAAGGACTCTGCCAATCACTGCTACTTAACTTGTAGAAACCAGGAGTGGTGGCAGTCTGGAGAGGCAGAGTGTGTACTACATGGGCCTATTCCCAGAAGCAAACCTAAGACGGGAGGTTGAGGTCTCAGGTGCACCATTTGTGTACAGCAGACAGAAACCGTAGCTTAGGAGCCAATCACATACATGCTGACTACAGCAAATCCTCACTTAACGCTGTGGATAGGGTCTTTGACTTTAAGTGAAACGGCGTATAACAAAACCAGTTTTACCACAGGCTAATTGATATAGACAGGAGTTAAGTTCCTATGGCATCTCATCATTATAACAAAACGACGTTGTTCAAGGACCCGCTGTACATACAATCCAGCAGAACGGAAGTACGAGCTCACCGCACTTCTGCTAGCGCGACATTTAGTGGAAATGGGAGAAGTCCAGGGGAATCCCTCTCCCCCAGTGGGCCTGGCCACCCCAGGGCAGAGGATTCCACACTGTCCATGGAAGGTACTCTCAGACAACATGGCCCAAGAAGACTTTGCTTCATTCCCTATTTCCCCATATCTAAAGAGCAAAATGACAAAAACAAAACAACAGCCTCACCATTATGACCCATCAAGGTCTAGCCTTACAGTTCAAGTGCTAAGGTGACCATTCAAATACTTCTCACTTGAGAAAGAAGTCAAGAAGGCTCTATCCATCCTCTTCTTGGACAGACAGGACTGGTCCCATGCAAAGACAAATCATAAGCAGAAAAAGCCGTCATGATGCTTATGCCACAATAACAGAGCAAAACGACACAGAAGGAAAGACATGAAAGAAACAAAAGACAGATAAACACACACTCTGGAAACAGAATGATTTCAGAAATCACAAAAATGTAGACCACACAGTCCAGCCCACAAAGAAACAAAATAAGGAGTCAAACAGGGCAACGCGATGAGAGAAGAAAGCTGGCAGAGCTAAGAAAGAAACAGATAAAAAAATCAAACCGGGACAGAAGTGAAAGCCACATTGTAAGCATCAAGGCCTAGAATCGACACTATGGAAGAAAGACAAGGAGGTGACAGAGATCAAAGAAGGGATAAATGTGAAGGACAAATAACTGAGAGCCAATGGTGGGACAAACTGTTGAAGAAGAAAACAAATGAACCAGTAAGAAATGCAGTCAGGCTAAATGTCAGTATCGAATGTCACTGAGAACCAGAAAAAGCCAACAGATATCTGTCGACTCTGAGATACACGTGAATGAAGTTACTGAATTCAAGGATAAACAAGAAATCACAAGTACCCAGAGCAAACGAGCTGGTCATCTACCAAAAGGGAAGAAAGGTCTCTCAGAATTCGGCCCTCTCAGCATCACCAGACGCTAGAAGACAATAAAGTGAGGTGTCCAAAGAATCAAGGGACAAAGGATGTGGCCCAAGAACCTGAGAACCAGCCATGTTACTGAACATATGGAATAACAACAGCGGTACATTTGAAAATACGCAAGAAAATCTTAGTCCACCAAAAGATAAGAGCATTAACTCTCAAATGAGGAGTCTTTGTTCGAAGGGCTGGTAATGAGCCCTGAGTTCAGTCAAACATAAAATTAGATCTAAATAACTCTAGGAATTACCTACCACTACGCACTTTAAGTTGCCCATCTTCCTCGGTAAAACTTGCCAAACCGTCGATTATATCCTCCAACCAACTATACCAACATGAAAACACACAAACGAAAACCTCTCCTGAATGGAATTATCTTGCACAACAGAAAAACTGGTTTACATCTTACCCTCGAGGGCTGGTACACCCAAGAATTTCCTCAAAAGAGATAATGCTAATTAGCCGGTGCATTGCTGAGAATACAGGCCTAGGAATAAGAGGACCTGACTACTCACTCTGGTTCTTTCATTCACTTACCATGTCACCTTGGCAAACACCGCACTGATTTGGGACTCATGAAAAACAGCGGTAATGCCTGGATGCGCTACCTCACGGCATGGTAAGGATCAAGGGGTGCTGTGTGTGAAAGCTCTTTAGGATCGACAAGCAAGGCTACGAAACCATGCCACTTGGTTGGATGGAAAGAGCCAACTGCATTAAGGAGTCAAAATGAATATGCAAAGACCAAGAAAGGACCAGAAGCCTCCTGTGGATCCATCCCTACTTCTTTTGTTTCTCCACATTTTAAAGTCACTGCTTAGCACCACAAAAAGGAAATTCGGCACTTCCACAGTTCCTGACTGGAATGATTTTTAATTTGGGAACAAAGATAGTTTAAGAACTTAGAAAGATGTTGCCCTCCACCCAAGGTAAATGTCTCTCAATTTTTATTCCTTCATTCAGCTCATATTTATTAAGCATCTACTGTGTGCCAGACACTGTTCCAAACAGTAGACACAGTCTCCAAATACTTAAAATCAGGTCAATGAAAGGCAAAGAGAGGAATTGGTCGAACTAAATGAATTTTGTGGAAAAGGCATCAATGTCTATTTATATTACAACTTACATGTAGACCTTTGGCCATTTGCTTTAGAGACAAACCTATCAAACAGCCAGAGAAATGTGCTTAAGTTCAAAGAATCATACACAGCCAACAAAAAGAATAAATGAATACTTGGGGGCACTAAACCGCAAGGACACCAGATGTTCCTGAAACTCTTCTTATGGCTACTTTGGGAGCAAAGTTAAATTCTTAATGCACAAAGCAAAGAGGAGGCAAGACTGTACTGGGGTCAGATGGATGTGAGTAAATCAGAAAGCATATTAGTAAAGGACTACCAATTAAGTCGCTAAAATAGTGAAAGAAATCTTTACTTTTGAGAAAGGCCTGTGCAGGGACGAATGCAAGAGGATTTTCCCACACTGTATTTTCCGTCTTTCACCTTTACATGGAGCTTGCTGTAAGGGCATAACGATCAATGGGTGTTCCTCAAGCACTGTGAAACAGAACAAGGTAGGCGGGAACACTTCCGGGACCTTCCTTCCCCCCACAGTGTACCGTACCTGAAAGTGTAAAGGAGTGTGGTTGGAAATGGAGCCTAGCAAGATACTCATATACTAGCTAATGCTTATGAGGAAGCCAGGGTTTTTTCAATGTAAAGAGCCACTATTTTCCCATTTTTTACACAAGGAAATAGTCATATGAAAAAGCCCTGTCCCCAAGACACTGGCCTGGCCTCCATAAGGACCATCTTGTCACTCGTCTTGGAAGTACATCGGCCTTTCTTTTACCTGATTGTGAGTTTTCTGATGAGATCCTTCCAAGGATGGAAGAGATGAGATCTTTCTGAAGATAAAGGGTAACTAACACATGATGAGATGAAAGAAACACTTCCGGTGGAGCTACGTAATTGGCGCAGTGTAATCAGGGTGCTTGGACAGCACCTATTTCTATGGGTAAATAATAACGAATCCTGTTTCTTCACCCCAAGTCCTCTGCCAATTCCAACTTTCAACAAAACGCAAAGGATTGTGAAAAGCAGATCGGCCGCTCTAAAACTGGCTAAAATTCATGAAACTGAAAATTATGGAGACCTAGGGCATTCTTCAAAATAAAGTCGAAAGAACTTTTCCTTTCTATAGTCTATTTTACAACTAGTGAAGTACGTCACATGAAGACTAGCAATTCCTTAGAAAAACAGAAAGGAATATAATATGACAAATGTACAGTATTAGATTAGTAAAAAGTGTACATAACTGTAAAAGCTCCACTTCCCACTCTTTACAAACTTGATAGTGACCAGAAGGTAGGTTTTTCACTTAAGATCTTTGAAACCAAGCAGTTAAGTGAAAATTTCCAAGACAACTTTTGGAATGCTTTAATGGACAGAATAGAAGTATACAAATGAATTTTAAAATAAAACCAATGCATCAAAGAGTAAGATCTAGCACGAAAGTACACACACCTCACAATGAGAATACAATCAGATGACAGAAGGCAAAACTCTCCATCGGAGAGTGAGGACAGATGTATTTGAGAGAGGAGGGGCTCTGGGACTGAATTATCAAGACGCGCTCAGCTAGTGTCTTCAGTTTCATGTTCCCCAGGCCTTCATCGGTGGTTTGGGATAAACGCGGTATTTGGTCACAAAGTGTAACAGTAGAGATCTGCTGTATCTGGAATGCAGAGGGACCTTAGAACCCCAGGGACACTGTAGACACTTGACTCATGATAATGAGGAGAGAGGTATGAGGACACGAGAGAGCGCTCACAAGGCTCTGTGCTCTCTTATGACGGCACCAACCAAATCACAACATACCATGAAAAATTACTCAGTTGACTACTTTAGTGGAAAATCTTAAGTAGCTACAGGAAAAGTTTCTCTGGCAAAGGTCCAGCACTGGAATAATGATGGTGTCACGCTCAGAGTAGAGGAAAGGAGCTCAGAGGTTGACTTGCAGAAGGTGACCTTTCTTCACAGAGAGGACCAAAGCATTCAGTTCTCTACAAAGTTCTATTAGTCTTGATCTTGTCTCTACAAAGAAAATAATGGGGATATCCATAGTGAGTTTAGGAGTAGAACCTTCGCGATTTTAACCAACTTATTCAAAGCATTTAGTTACAGTGATCACTCAAAAACCCTTGCCTTATCTCAGAATTATTTCCTATGGTTACTACAGAAAAAGAATTACCACTTAATTACTTCTATATACTTTAAAATAGTTCTTTACTCTCAGTTAAAAACATGCTTAGAAATGAGGAATGATAGCTAATGGACACAGGGTTTCTTTTGGGAGCGATGAAGATGTTTAAAATTAGATAGTGGTGAGGGTCGCACAACTCTGCGAATATACTAAATACCACAGGACTGTACACTTTAAAAGGGTGAATTTCGCAACCTATGAATTGTATCTCAATAAAACTCTCATTAAAAATCTGATTAGAGAATTAATTTTCTCAGAATTTTCATTCACCTAGTGAACTTACCATATCTACTAAATACTTCCCCAAGGTCACCACTAATTTTCTTACTTCTATAATTTAACAACTTTAATTGTCAGGCTAACCATTCAAGAACTTTAAAAATTGCCTTCTGGTAAAATATGTTTGTCTAATAATATACTAGAAATTAAGACTCGCGCTTAATTAGTATACTACCTGCTAAACTATTGAAAGTTTTTAAACTGCCTTTAAAACAATACCCAATTAAAGTTATCTTTTTTACAATTCAAATGGACCTTATTATTTATAAAGACTGCTTCTGTATTATCCAAACAACTCCCCCATCAGAGCAATAGTTTGAATTAATTGGTCACATTGATGCCCAACATGCTACTTGACTTACATACAGGCTGATAATGGAATCAAGGGAAATTGATCCAGGTGATTCACGGTGATTTAGCTTAATCTTGGCCAGGGATGGGGTGTGTGTGTGCGCATGTGTGTGTCTGTACGCACACATACCCGCATGCGTGCTTGCCCTCACGGGCAAGCATACATTTGAGATAAGTGGCCAGCCCTGCAGTCGCTCATACATTTGAGATAAGTGATCACTCCGCGGTCCATCACAACACTTCATAGAAAAAAGCAATACATTTGTGTAGACACCTTTATATACCATTCATCAAAAAAACCAATGTTACAACAAAGGTACAAAATTACAAAGCTACATAAACTGTACCTTTCTGTGACAGACAGAAAGACAAATACCTTTCTGTGGCATCATGTTAAGACAAGGTTTTCAGGGTAAGAAGAAATATATGCAATTAAAATGCATTAGGGAGAAACACTGTCATGCTAAATTTGAAGAAAAAATATCAATATGATTGGTTGTTTTTAAGTATACAGTTCAGTAGTGTTGAGTGCATTCGCATTGTTGTGCAACTAATCTCTAGAACTTTCTTATCTTCTCCAACTAAAGCTCTCTTTCCCAGTAAACGACAACTCCCCATTCCCGTGCCCCTGGTGGCTACCATTCTAATTTCCATCTCTATGAATTTGACCACAGTAGGTACCTCATGTAAGTGGAATCATATAGTATCTGTCCTTTTCGGTCTGGCTTATTTCACTTAGTGTAATGACTTCAGGTTCATCCATATTGTAGCATATGTTGGCATGTCATTCCTTTTAAAGGATGAATAATATCCCATTGTGTGGATATACCACATTGGTTTATCTTGATTGGTAATTTTAATGGCTTTATTTTTTCAGTTTCAACCCACGGAATTTCCTTTTTTTTTTTCTGTCAAGCTCTATGGATGGTGATAAACTGCCAACTCAATTACTTTTAAAATATAAGTCAGGGCTGGATAAATTCCGCTCATTGCTATTAAGGCCTCCACAGCACACGGAGGCGCTACGAGCCTTGAACAGCAGGGCCTCTATTTCAGTGGCTACTCTGGCTGTCCAGTTCTTGCTCTCTTTCCTATCTGAGGTGATAAAGCTGCTCCAATATTTGTTTAAGGGACCAATTTGCTTTTCCAATGGTAAAACCATATGGAAGATTTGGCTGAAAGTATCAATTGTCTGGCTGGTACATTCTGGGGCAAAATCAGATATTCTAGAATAGAAAGCAAAGTAATATATTACTGTTTTGCCTTGTATTTTGAAGCATCTCTGGGCTCACTGCTGGGATTGCTCCAATCATCGGCTTCAGGCGTGGTCTTGTAATGGCGCCATGCTGACTTATTGAATACTGGAAGCCTCTCGAAGGATTCACTTGAGAGAGCCTAATGGAAAAATATACACCGAAGGGCCACAGTGTCATTTGTCTCACATGAAATACTAACCCAAATTTCACTACTTAAAACATCAAAAACCTTAATACATACTTTTGAATTATATTAAAATTATACTATTTTAGTAGATTACTTAGACCAGCAGGGTGAAATAAAAGCTTTTTAAAAAGAATAAAAACATTCACTCATTCAAAACCAGTACTGATGTACATGTGACCAGAACAAAAAGCATTTGAATCTAGTTCGAGATAGTTGTTTTTAAAGTCTCATCCAAGGACAATTTTTCCATTGGTTTTAGAGAGAGGGGAAGTGGGGGGAGAGAGAGAGGGAGAGAAACATCGATGTGAGAGAGAAACATCGATCTGCAGCCTTTCATACGCACCCAGACTGGGGACCAAACCTGCAGCCCAGGCCTGTGCCCTGATCAGGAATCAAACTGGCAACGTTTTGCTTTGTGGGACCTCACCCAACCAACTGAGCCACACCAGCATGCTTTTGAGTACATGGTCTTGGACCAAGCACTGTTGTTCACTGGGCAACTGCTCTTCCAAAGGGCACAGAAAGAAATAACGTTTCACACATACTAGATTTTTGAACACAAACCCGTAAAGTATTATCGAATGTCACACCATTTAAATGCATTGGCACCTAAGACAAACACTCCAAATAACTGGTTACGTTATGATATAACATATTACATGTATGTTATATGTTACAACATATAACACAATATGTGGCTGTTAAAAAGGAGCCAGTTTTATATGAACTGATATGGAAAGATATCCAAGATATATTGGAAAGTAAAAAAAAAGCAAAGTGCTGAAATAATCATCTGTGTGAAAAAAAAAATCAGATTTTTCCAGGAGAATCCATAAGAAACTGGTACCTGAGGTTACCTCTGGGGAACAGAACTGGGGCCTTAGGGCCCGTGGTGGGACGCACTTAGTTTTTCCTTTGGAGCATTAAAATTTTGTAGCATGTGCCTATTTTACCCGCTCAAAAATACATAAAATACTCCAGAGTTTAGAAATACATAAAAGTCTACCACCACCAATGAATGAGGAAAATCCGTGTTACAGGGATCCTTGTTATTAGATCAGCCTTTTATATAACCATATGATGACTACTGAATTCTTGCAACTTTGGGAAAGCCAGCAAGTTTTTAAAGCAAAAGAGTAAAAGACTCCAGTTTATAATAATCTGTCTCCTTCTAGATTAAGCCTTTCAATGGAGATGCAATTTTTTTGAAAATCACAACTTTGAATTATGACATTATTTTACTTTTTATGTCTCCATATTTCATACTTTGTTATGCCTAAGTGTAAAATCAATGGGGGGAATTAACATGGTTTTCACATAAACTGAAGTAAATCTGAGCTGAATATGACAGGCGATAGATGCTACGGTCTATTATCTATCACTTATTAGAACTTACAGCTTTAAAGCGTAGATGCCTTCATACTAACAGAAGTAAAATGCAGTACCTTCAAGTAAATGACAGCATCTGTA
Organism: Mormoops blainvillei; assembly: GCA_004026545.1. Lineage (NCBI taxonomy): Eukaryota > Metazoa > Chordata > Mammalia > Chiroptera > Mormoopidae > Mormoops > Mormoops blainvillei. The sequence continues at coordinate 47,489 of PVJD01005356.1, read as the reverse complement.
CCCACTCCTTCCATAGAATACAGTTTTAGATCTCCTTGAAAATACCTAGCATACAGACGAGAAATTGGCAAGCCATAGCCAAATCCAGCCTGCAGAGAAAAGAAAATGAATACAGTGAAACAGGCTCACATGCAAACACATTTAATATGAGGAGCGTTCAGAAGATTAAAAGAAATTCTTGATTTAGATTTAAAGAAAACACATGATTGATTCAACCTTTACAATGATTTATATGCTCATCTATGGCAAACAATCTGTTTTCAGCCTACAAAAACACTTCTCATAGGTTTGGAAAAGAATAGAAATACTGCAATTTTTGACTAACACTTTCTTAGCATTTGAAAGCACATTTTTTTTTAGTGTTTTTAAAGCAAATTCCAAATTAAGTGGAATTTGAACTGGCAACAAAACTAAACCACATCGTTCCAAAGTTTCATTATCGGATTCCCTTGATCTTTGAAGCAAAAAAAAAAAACTGAATAGCACAGGAGTGCCTATCTACCAGCACCAAGGCCGATGCACTGAAAAGCAAACAATTTTCTACGTGGTTTCTTCCTAAGGTTCTGGGGATGCTGCAAGATTTTGATATATGCTAATCCACATATTTTTAGAGACAAGAAAAGAATTCCAGTATCTGCCAATATGTCTACATCAGAGAGCCCTGACGGTCAGTAACACGTTGTTGGGGGTAAAAGAGATCTCAGGTATTGACGAAAACAGTAAGACCGTTTGAGACTGACTTCAGTACTGCTGGGGTAGATGGGAAGAGGCTGTAGCACACGCTTCAGTCGCTCCGATTAAACCCACTTCCAAGGTTAACAAAGAAGGCGGTGGGGCAGGGCACCACGGAGTGGCAGGTGCGTGGGCTTTAGCCTCAGATACACCCAAGCTGAAACACACTTTTTGTGAAACTGAGCGATTTACTCAGCCTCTCTGAGACTATCTTCTCATCAGAAAATATAATTTTAAAAAATCACCTCATCAGACATAATAAAACTAAACAGATGCTAATTGCTGTCATGGCTACTACAGAACAGCACTTCTATCAAGTGACATGGATTTCTACCTTCCTCCCTCGATTTCTTCCTCAGGGTAGGGACTGACTCAAAGGACTGGGTGCGACAGGGGAGTGCACCCTGTCATTTAAGGGCATTAACACTGGCAGAATATGACCAGCGGTGAAGATAAAAATATCCATAACGGCGACTGCAATCGCCACCGTAAAAGAAAAAAGCACACTCCAGGAAGATGCCAAGGGAATCAGCCTCCCCCACCCCAGCAAGGCCCAGGCCCTCCTCTCAGGCCTGCCAGGGACCAGCTGAGCGCGCCTGAGCGCGAGGACACACAGGCGAGCCCGGAGCCCTGTGGAAGGCAGAGGGGGGCCCCCGCCTCGCACTGGGCGAGGCTCAGGAGAGTTTTCCCAGGGCGTCGAAAGATCAATAGGAGTTGGCTAGGAGGACATTTCTGAAAAAGACGTGTACGTGTCAAGGCACAGAGCTGAAATGCCGTAAGGTGTTTCGCAAGGAGATTATGTTTTTTAGTAGCACACATCCACACGCTCACTTTAAAGCCAAGGACAGTTTACAGACTGGGAGACACGTGAGCGGGAGCCCGTCTTCCAAAGGAGAGGCCACGTGGCACGCTGGAACGAACACGGAGGCAGCCGGTGCCATAATGAGCTCAATGACCTTGTGCAAAGTACTAAGCTTATTTTCTCATTTATAAAATGGAAGGTTGGGCACGTGTTTTTGAAGGTCTCAGCCATTAACAAATAACTATGACATAACAGCCATCCCCAAGAGGCTATTCTGAGACCTGGAATAGACAACCCGTATTCCTTTTTAATAAATGAGGAAGGCTCTGGTTTTGCTCGTAGTGTTTTTTTCCCCCTTGACATTTTATTTAAGCAGGTTCCAGAGCCTGGTCAAGGCGATGCCTTTCAAACTTGATCTTTCACGAATTTTCTTGAACCGATATAAGTGACTTCCTCTCTGTTTTCAACATGCTGAGTTAATAAAGTCTGTCTTGAATAAACAATGCAAAGTGTTAGATTTTATTCATACAAATAAAATATAATCTTACGTGCTTACCAGTTGGGTAGGACTTGAAAATGAAGCTTAATTTATACCCTGAACCATTTTTGCAGACTGATAGATGTTGCTATGTTTAATGACAAAGGGTTCAATTGTTGTTTGTCAATTAGAAACACTCAGCAGGGGAAGAAAGTGTGGCCCTACCAGGATCTAAGCGCTGCCATGGTAACCAGACTTTTCTTACCGCCTTAATAGGGCTGAAGGTGATTTCCAGACTGAGACAGAAAAGGGCTCTGAAAATGCATTCGCCACCTATATGTTTTTTGCTTATGTTATTTAATATAAAAAATTTCATGTGTTCATAATTTAACACCCTAATTATATAAACAAATTTGGTGGGGAAGTTCAAAGGCCTGGGGTGATTTGGTATGCAGCACCAAAATGCCAGGACACGTTGCAGCCCTCCGCGCTGCAGCCGTACACGCTGCGCTGTTCCTTTGCTCACCTGCGATGGAACTCCCACCCCCTCCAAGGGTAGCGCCAGGTGCTAAGTGGTGCTCCTGAAGCACGCTTACCCGAAGGGAAATGGCTTTTCTCTGTACTTGCAAGTAAGGCACTGAGCTCCAAGTGTGTCTCAGACACAAATTACACAAGAAATCTAAGTCCAAAGGATTCACAAAGAAAGTAGCAGTGGCATAAAATTCTCCCTCCTCCAAACCACACAGGAAACATTCCATTTCAAGGAGGTTCACGGTCGGAGTTCCTGCTCATGTTAATGGTCTTTCCTTAAGCCGCGGTTTAAGACGCTTACCAGAGGGGCAGCTCTTGTAGGCTCCAGGCTTGGTCTAGGAGCAGTGGAATACATGTAGTTAAAAAGACGATCTATTTTTCGAAGGGGAACACCACCACCTAGGTCACTGATCTGTAATGGAGGAGGGGGGGAGGCGACATTCTATAGTTAGTAGGAGAGAAGTTTATTAAATAAAGTCCATATGAGATTACTCTACAACATACATGGGCTTTGAACCCCCAATGAAATGTGGCTCCTTTGTAAACAGTGTAAAACAAAGGAGGCAGGGAAGTGCTGTGGGATCCCACAGGCTTGGGTTTGACACCCTGTTTAGCTTCCTGGAAAGCGAGGTATCAGTGAAATTTAAATGAGGTAACCTCAGCCAAAGATGTAACACAGTACTTAAAGTACGGCATTCAGTCAATGCCAGTTTCCTTCCCTTCCCTCTGATTCCTCAATGTCTAGACACTATTAAATGAACTGGTAATGAAAGTGTATGTGCAAATCAAGCAGTTACCTTAATGGACAGGTCTTCTTTACCCAGAGTAACAAGGGTTTTAACAGAAGGGTAGGCTTCTTTTCTGTCTTCATAGAGTTCAACTGTTGCTCTCATTGAGTTCTGAAATAAAAAGACCTTTTTTTAAAGCATACCACTGACTCACAAACCACAATTTAAAAAAAGAAACTCACACGAGATTAGTACTTATACACAATTCTTTTGTGGGGGAAATATTAGTACTCTTTACATGGCTTTTTTTTCCCGTTTTAAAGAACTTAGCTAAATGTCTGTTCAGATTGAGGAAACACTTCCTGATGCTTTGTTTTTCACCTAGTTTTGAGTCCCATCTACAATAGTATACATCTGTTTTTCTTTCCTTCCTTTTTTCCACTTGTTTTGCTTTAGGGTATTCAATTATTCAACTTTCAACCAAGGAGTGTTTGGATCACGTGTAATGAGGCCACAGAGGCTCGCTGATGTGCTTTCAATCCTACCCAACAGTCTGCAGTGGCAGGGCACCTTCCCTCAAGAGAGGGCAGGAAACCTGCTTCCCACAAAAATTAATCATGTGGCTGAAAAGAAAAACAGTGGAAAAAATGTCAGTTAAGAGGACATTCTGAAAAAGCCACAGCTGTTCAGGAGAAAGCTCGCAACTGAATGTGAGCTTTCAGTGTTACATCAGTAAGAGTATAATTCTGGGGTGCAAATCAGCATGAATGATTTTCAGGGGTTCAATTTAGGGTTTCACACATATTGGAAGAAGTGACATTTTAGTGCAAATGCCTTGTGCCTGTAATACTGCTAGTGTAAAATGCCACCAGCTACTGGTTAACGGAAGTAACAGCGTAAGCTGCAGAGAGTCTAAAGACTTTTTTTCAGGGAGGCATGTTCTCTTTGGTCTAGCCCTTCCGTATCTTTCTCCTCTGTCTCTGTCAGATCTTCTGAATTGACTCAAATATGTTAAAGGGTTACAGTAACTCTCAGGACTAGAACAATTACTAATGTACCAGTACAGTTAATGCTCAGAGGCATAAATATGAATAAATATGTTTTTATTTTAATCGGGTTACCATCAATAAAGCCTTTGCCAGGTTTGGAAATGAAAAAGCATCTCTAATTTCATAAATGAAAAAAAAACACTATGGATTTTACATAAAATCACTAAAGTACAATTAAGCTTCAAAATCAATATGTACTAATATTCACGAAAACTATACTGTACACAGCAATTTTTCATCTCACAGTGTACAAATTATAAAGCCCACAGGATATCAGAAATAGAATTTTTAAAATGGTTATGCAAAACCTTTTTCTTATGCTAATTTAATGAATCCATTATGCCACAAATCAAAGTAATTTAAAATGAAGACTTCTTCCCATGTTGTTAAATTCCACTTACCTTGAACAACTCAAACAGCATGTGAAACAGATGTGAGGGCACGTAAACTACCTGAATAGGTTTGTTTGGCGCTTTGGCTGAAAACAGAGACAAAACGTTCAATGGGTAAGGGCCAAAACTAGAAGAAAGTCAAGAATGTTTGCACTCTATTTTCTGAATACAAAAGGCTAATTTAGGTTTCCACCTCTAGAGGCAGGGCTGAGCAAATCTTTGGAAGCCCAACAAATATGGGGTGAAATCCAGTTCCTTTAGTTACCACCTACGTGACCCTGGGCAAATTACTCAACTGCTTTGGAATTTAGTTGAGCCAAATTGGAATATTATCACCGACATCATGATGTTCTCGGCATTATGTAACGTCATCCAAATATTGCTCAGTATTTTCCAAATTGGAAGACATTCACCCCTGCCAGTGACCTCAGAGGTCAGCAGGTGGAATGTGAAGCCACACAGGAAATGGGGCACATCTTTTTGGTGAATTGGATCAAACAGCGATGTTAAATTGTGACAAACAAGGCACGTTATAGAGTAAAATGAAAGGTTCGCATCACTTTTTTGTATGAGCAGCTGGCAGACAGCTCACCCACCCCCCAGAAACCTACAGTCCTTCCTCCTTGCATCAGGTATTCTCTGGGGAAAGTCTGAGAACTACCAAACTCCATGTCAAGCACTGAGAGCAGTGTGGGCTACAGAGTAGGTGCTACAAAATTTAGTCCTCATGACCCGAAATCACTTAAGAGACTAAAACTATGTGAATTTTCTCAAGTAGAACACAGACAAACTCACTCATGTTACAATTTCGACCTAACTACTTCCTTTAATAAAACATGTAACGAACAGTATAAAGTGGAGAGAGCATATGGTTGGTTTTTGGCAGTTTACAATTACAATACATTATGTAATCGAATCTTTGTGACAATACTGTGTAGATCAGAGGGTGGGTGGCATTATTATGGGCGAGGACACAGGCTCTGCAGAGGCTGCCTGGCTTGCTCATGAGAGAAGAGGCGCTGAAACTGGACACTTGAACTAAGAGCTTTTGATTCTAAATCCTGAACTCTCTGATGATGACTAAGTTTTAAAATTATTAATATACACAAGTGATTTCGAAATTTGTTAAAAAGGAGGAAAAGAACACGTCCCTCCACCCTTTCACATTTCACCCCCCGGGCTGCACCCAGAGGCAGCTACTCATTATTATTTTTGCTTTAGTCTTTGGTTGATAATATTTACATTCTATTTTGTGACCCTAATTAGTTCTTCTGTACTTGGTCTATAGGTTCTTTTTTTTTAAATCCTCATCTGAGGATATACTTATTGATTTTACAGAGAGGGGATGGAGGGAGGGGGAAAAAACATCGATGTGAGAGAGAAACGCCAACCAGTTGCCTCTCGTACACACCCAGAGCAGGGACTGAACTTGCAACCCAGGTATGTTAGCTAGGGACTGGGTAAAAAAGGTGAAAGAAGTAAGAAGTACAGATTGGTAGTTACACAATAGTCACGGGGATGTAAAGTACAGCCTAGGGAGTATAGTCAATAATGTTTTAATAGTTATGTATGGTGCGAGGTGGGTACAGGAAATATCGAAGGGAACACTTTGTAAAGTATATGACTGTCCAGCCACTATGCAGCACACTTGAAATTAATAGAAAATAACAATGAATGTAACCTGTAATTAAAATAAAATTTAAAATAAAAAATAAAAACAGTCCTGGCTGGGGGGCTCAGTTGGTTAGAGCTTTGTCCTGATACACCAAGTTTGTGGGTTTGCTCCCTGGTCAGGGCACATACAAGAGTCAACCAACTGATGTATAACTAAGTGGAACAACAAATCAGTGTCTCTCTCTCAAATCAATAAATAAAAAATTAAAAAAATAAAAACATTTCTAAGGGAATAAAACAGTTGTACTAGGAGATTCAAGAAGGAAAAAGAGAGAAAAGGTAGCTGGGGACTTAAGAGATGGTTAATCAATTCCCAAAGTCAATGTATAAGGAGATAATATATATTGCAGTTCAAAGTCACACTGGGATCAAGTCCTGACATAGGCATTTAATACACATATTAACAGGTACTTAACCCATCTGGGCCTCAGCATTCCATTTCTGAAATGGCACAGAACATGTCTCCCTGGGTAAATACAAGGGTCAAATGAGATCATAGTGATAAACTAGTTTACCCAGAACCTGCTACATTGTAAGCAGTCAATAAATGCTGCCTATTATCATCACTAAAAAATTAATGTCTACAGTATTAATGGAGTTACCAGTAATGGCTTTTCGACTGTTACATAGAAACCTCTTATAACAAAATATACATGGCATGAATTGAAATTTTTGCTTCTCGCCAAACCTGAAGCTATAAATCAACCTCTTGACAGAAAACACTAATCTAGAAATGCTGAAAAATGCAAGAAGTAACCATACAAGTCTTATCTTTCCCAAGTCGATGCTGACTTCCAGTGGCCACCCTTTTGAGAATGTCCAGTATGTGCCGGGTGCTGTATTTGAGACCCTAGAGACATTGCTGATGTTTCATCCACAGGCTGAGCTTATGGACGAGGAAGCTGAGTGCCAGACGTGAAGGGACTTGTCTAAGGCCCACGTCTAGGTGCCAGGATCTGGATTTCTACTGCCTGCCTAGCTACAAAGTTCACATCTTTCCCCTAAGCCATGCTGCTGTACCATACAGATGCAGCAAAGGTCAATTAGAAATGTTTATTTGCTTAATGTTTTGGCAACTGATTTCTCAAGAGAAATGAGGACAAGTGTGATGAAATGGCTACTTGTCTTTGGAGGAACCCACATGGGTTGCCACAGGTAACCAATCAGAAATATTTGATACCTGATATGAGGTAACTAAAATTCTGGTTTTTTAAGGGTCCTGTTAAACATGGTACAGAAAGGATAATAAAGGAAGTTTGCTAGAGCTGGTCCCCAATATTCAGAATTCTAGTGAGGACTGGTTAAGTGCTGTGGTGTTCACACAGCACGTTCTGCTTAATCCTACTTAGCGCTTTCTCAGGAGTCAACATTGGAAAAGAAAAAAAATTCAGGGGAAGAAAAAGGTGATGTGTCAAACTAACAGAACTTAAATTCTCAGGCAGCAACAAATTGTTCTTTTGGGTTAATGGCAGGCAGCCTTACTCTTCCGAAGTGCAGAGCAGAGGGGACCCAGCACTGTCACTGACTATTGTTAGGGGCGCCGGCTGGGTCACGGGAGCACTCCGAAAGGCGATGCTATGCTAGTTCACACAGGCTCTGAAAATCAATCCCTTAGTCTCTGGATCTGATCTGACCCGTCCCTGAAAACAGGCATCACGTTGTGGGAGACACACGCGCGCTCTCTCGTTACAAGGTGACAGGGTCTGCTTAAGGTGTTCAGGACCAACCTCTGACCTGCATCTCTAACACGGAGCTTATTAGAGATAAATCACAGTCTTTAACAGCGCTCACAAAGAGCTCTGACATTCAAGAAATCATAAATACATTACCCAAAGCAACAGGAAACCAGAAGCTGCCTATAACCACCAGCATTTATTTATCTTAGTGACGGGAAAAAGGGCTTCGAAAACCACGCGTGAGGCAGTGCCAAAAATAATCACAAAGCTCTTCTCCTGGCGGGGTGCACTGCCCTGTGTGACAGCCTCGCTGGGAAGGAGTGCGCTGACACAGCTGGCACCTGGGAACCCGCAAGAACAGGCTCTCTGCTCTGGCCTTCGGAGAGAGTGAGGCTGCTGTTCACGCAAAGGAGCATTTGGTTACTAGCTGTAAATTTAAGTTCCATGTTTGACAAACAGAAAGCAGGACAGTGAGGTTGGGCCCCACCTGGCCAGAGGAAGGAAGAGAGATTATTCAGATGCTTCTACTCAGGAATATTCAAAGCCAAGTCCACTCGGTTCTCAAAGTCTGTTGATTCAAAACAGGGGCACCACTCTTAGAGAACCCAATAGGCTTTAAAAGCAGCTTCGATTCCATGCCTTCTAGTAGAATGTAGGGGCAAACTTTCTACTACAGCAGACTGAAGTCTTTTCACATGTTGGTCTCATTAGAAGAGAAATACAGTTTTGATATAGAGGGGTCTGGCACAAATAACGCCCCTGTTTTATGAGCTGGGAATCTATACCAAATCTTTTATTACAATATCATAAGCATGTAATTCTGCAACATACCAACATCACACTCAAGCACACCATATGACATTTTAGGTGAAATGTTCACATTGCTGTCCATCTCGTGTGAGACATTCACGTTACCCTACCAGCCACACTCAATGGCGTGACTTCTGCCGGACCCTGTATTTTGAGAGGGAATTTGGTTTATCTTTCACTGTAAATGTCCATACCCTAAGACTCAGTCATTCTACTTCTAGGAATCTAATGTACAGAAACACTTCCACACGTTCACAAATTTTTCCACCCTTGAAACACACAGACACACACACCCCTTCATTGGGAAATGATTAAATAATAATGGCAATCTACGCTGCGGATAATCTCAAAAGGACAGTACATGAAAAGATGTCCAAAGAGGAGTGAAAAACACATTATACAACATGTACAGTTTCGACCCTATTTATGTAAAAAACAAAGCTCTGTATTAGACTGACAACATAGTGGAGACTTTTGCTTTTACTCTACGTTTCTGTATTATTTGTAGTTTTACAACGAGTATGTCTTTTTTTTTTGGTAACCTACAAATAAAAAAGTAACATGGAAATAAAGACTCATATGATTAATTGAAAAGTCAGCTATAAAGCTACCACCCACACAGCTGCCTTTTCTATCTAGGTGCTAGAAATCCTTCAAACCATTTTCCAATGAACTTGCACTATTACAAACTTTTATAGTCCATGTTTAAAAGATTCTTTTAAAGTATTATTTTAAAGGGCTGCACAGTAGTCTATTGTATCTTATAAGCATACCACAATTTACTTAAACATCCTCTGTTGTAAAAAACTTGGATTTTCTCATTTTTATCTGTAAGTAAATCGCTGTGATGGCCATTCTTGTACATACAATTGTACATATCTCTCTTTTCTTATAATAAATTTTCTGAAGTTTAATTTACTGGGCTGAAAATATGACTATGACTAATTTAATTTACTGGGTCAAAGAGAAAGAATATTGGTAGCATTTTTTTAGAAAGGCCACACCTATTTAAAGTTATACTAGAAATATATAAGGTTAGTAAGAAAGTATTTTTCTGGGCACCAATTCAAAGCAATAAAATATTTTAATCATTGCCATTTTGAAAGATAAAAATGGCATTTCTCTGTGGGTTTGTTTGTACTTCTTTGATTAATAAGGTTAAACACTTTCCCATAGGTTTATTGACTGCATTTGCTATTTTGAAAACTGCCTATTTATACCTTTGTGCATTTTCTGCTTCTGTTCCAAGAGCTCTGAGTTCTAGTAGATTACCCATTCCTGTACAAAAACTCCTTACAACAATATGCCTAGTTGACCACAGATAAAGAAAAGGTTTTTAAAATATATAGAAGATTTAAAAAATCAGCATAATTTTAGGATCTCACTGAAATATAGCTCAGTTATAATCAGTTTTTTTGGTCAACTTCTCTGTATTTAACGTTAAAATTATTCTTTTTTTACCATTAAATTCTTCCACTTCCAACTCTGGAGCTACCATGTAATACTGTTCACACAGCATCTTGGCGGTTTCATATGCATCTGCAAAGAAAGAAAAAAAGTTTAGCTGCTGCACTAATAACTCGAGCATAAGTAGATAGATAGACAGACAGACAGACATAATAGATAAGTGAACAAGGACAATTCCTAACCTGAAGAATTTAGAATTAATTAACTACTGCTTTTTAAAAAAATAGCGTTTTCGGCTTTAATAGAAATACAATGACTGAACCAAAATTTCTCCTTCTTTCAAGTTTTAATGACCACAACAATATCAAAATACTGCATTAACAATGATATGGCCTGCTCTATACTAACTACATATTTGTTTAACTTTTAAATATTCCTAAAAGGCATTTTTTGGTGAAAATCTATAAACTCAAGACTACACTTCTGAACACCATGCAACCTGACTAAATTATAGCAAAATGATATTTGTTGTAATTTAAAAGATAATAATGCCAACAGTCTTAAGATCTGTCAATTACTTGTAAATGAAACATCAGTAAGTGTTTGCTGAATGAGCGGGTTTTTCATGAACCACACACTCCAAGTTACTGGAGATGCTACCACAGTTTTTTGCTTAAAAAAATATCCTCGAAGTTAGTCAAAGGTAACCAGGTCAGGACCGATATTCATCAAAGTCTGAGGAGTAACAGTTCGCTTTTGAAAGGACAGAGACAAAGACGTAGAATAAGAAGATTGGGGCCATTACAGAGAAAGCTGGAAGAGAGAATTCAGGAGGTTACATCCTAAAAGATAGGGAACCATTTCAGGAAGCAAAAGTGCATTATTATTTACTGCATGTGTGCCTTTCCTCCTGAACCGTGCGCAATTTGAGGTCAGGGTTTGAGGTCACTTGTTTTGTAACTCACTTAGAACTTAGTATGTGCCCGTTAGATAGTCAATAACTATTCCTTGGTTTGAAAAATTTGAAACCTTTTGATAATTTACTTTTTAAAAACTGGCTTTATTGAAATACTATCCAAGCCACTCATTTAAAGTGTACATACCACTGAGTGGTTTTCAGTGTATTCACAGGGTTGTACAGCCATCACCACAATCAACCTGGCATTTTCATCGTGCTGGAAAGACACTCCGTAAACATTAGCAGTCACTCCCCCACCCCAGCCCTGGGCAACCATGGATCTACCCTGTGTCATTAGATTTATTATGCCAAATATTTGATATAAATGGAATCATAATATGCGATTTTTGGTGACTGGCTTCTTTCACTCAGCACAATGTTTTCAAGGGTCATCCATATTATAACATGTGTTAGAACTTACTTCCTTTTTATCGTTGAATAATATTACACTGCACAAATATACCACATTCCATTTATTCATTCATTCACTGATGGGAATTTGGATTGTTTTCACTGTCTGGCTGTTGGGAATAATGCTACTATGAACATTCATGTCCAGGTTTTTTGTGAACATGCATTTTCATTTCTCTTGGGTATACAACTAGTAGAGGAAAACCACTCGATCATATGATAGCTCTATGTTTAAACATCTGTAGAACAGCTAGACTCTTTTCCAAAATAAATTTTGTTCTTTTTTATATTTCACCTTTACAATTTCTAAAGATCAGATATTCAAATTACTGTAAAACAATTCATGGCGTGTTTGCAATGTTCTCAAATAGATATCAGCTCTTTGGAGGTAGGCTCGTACTTCTTTTACATTATCTACATCAATACTGTGCAGATACTTGTTCGAGGTTTAAGAGGTAAGAAAAAGAGGGAAGGAAGGAAAGGAAGAAAGGGAGGAAATAAGCGTTATAGAATTTACATATGTTACAATTTGATGTATCAGTGTAAAATAATACAAAAATAAGATTTGGGTATATTCAGACTGTAAGTTTTGGTCCATTCACCTCATATTGCTACTAAATTAAAATTTTATATAGTATTTGAGCACAAAATAAAAATTCTGATTATTTTATTAAACTTTTAGAATTAAACCACTATAAATAGCCACAGAGAGAGACATTAGCTCTGACAAGATGAAATAATGAGGAAATGTTAGTAAGAGGAGAGAGAAAAAGAGTTGATCGGTGTGAAAATAGTCATTAAAGTAGGACTTAATTTAAACCCTACAAAATTACAATTTAGAATTATATTAAGTATGCAGGTTTTTTCCTAGGGTATAATAAATCTCATCAAATATCTGTAAAGTACTTCTGTGAAAAGAAACCAAGATGCACTCTTTCTGCGTTGCCTACATCAGCAAACAATGCTACATCTCCACCTAGTGACACTATCGCACAAAGCCGGCCAAGAACATCCAGGGCCACTTTACTTAAGCCAGCAAATACTGAAATCTGAAAGGCATGCTTCAGTATCCACGTACAAAGCCGAAGCAACTCCACAAAACTCCTCTAAGTATAAAACACCCTTAAAGGTGTTCTGACATCGTTCTTCCATTCACTATAAAAGGAAAAGAACCCACTAAATGTGCTGGCTTCTCATGGCATTGATTTGCCCAGTGGCCATTAAGAAAAAGTGTTGCACAAATGTAACATGCAGAAGAGATGGTAGAGTCCAGATAGAAGCGACCAACTTGGGACTCAAAGACCCAGTGTGATTCCTAAAACCACATGTGAGTAGAATTTGTAAAGCATCATGACAAATTATGGTGCATCAATGCTGTAATTAAAAACTGCATTATGATCCTTGAAAATACCACAATGAGACTCACATATACCAGCCACATGTCAAGTATTTGCGGGGCAGTAACAGTAAAATCTATATTCATGTACATCTTCACAAATTCACGTAGCACGTGAAACATGATGTACAGCTAGCAAGCATTCGATAAATGGGACAACCCTCTTGCCCATGAGAAAGTTCTTTTTTATCTGACTGGGAACTAGAGGCCTTGCATGGTTCCCAAACCTGGCTGTATGTGGAATTCACTACCAAGTTTTTCAAAACTACAGATTATAAAATGAACCCCTGGAGAGTCTGATGTGGTAGGTCTGTGTTGAGGCCTGACAATCTATATTTTTAAAAACTTAGTAAGTAATTCTGAAGAGAACCTAGATTTGGGGACCACATGCCAGGCATGTCAAGGCTGGGCCGTGCTCATTCTGTCACTGTCTTTCCCAGGACACAAATGATCATGGGGTACTGGGGTGCATAAAAGCACATATATACTCAAACTTCTATTTCACCTCTGCTTAAGTGAACTAACGTAAAAATAAAAAAGCTTCAAAATATCAACCAACATAACCAAAGCTCAACTACTGGCTTATAATTTCATTTCTTTTATTCTAGAGTAAAATGCAAGTTCTGCTTATAACGAGTGTTCAAATAAGACTTTTCTATTTTTAATTAGAAGCCCAAATTTTAAAACATGATAATTTAGCAAATTCCTTTTATCTGCAGTATATCTGGGCCAGCATTTACCACCAACCTTTGAGAGGAAATATTAGGAAATGATTATGACTGCCACTGAACATAAATGCTATTCACTGTCTTAAGGGTCAGTTTTCAAGGACAATAAGATAGTGATCATAAAGTCACTTACCAAATTGTGGGTGTGGCACATATATACTTCCCCAGGCTAGAATACTCAATCTCTAAACACATAAGACTAATTATTTTTTAAAAGATTTATTTTATTTTTTTTTAGAGAGAGGGGGAGGAGGAAAGAAGGAGGGAAACATTGATGTGCAAGAGAAACATCGATTGGCTGCCTCTCGCATGCCCCCAACTGGGGACCTGGCCCGCAACCCTTTCAGTTCACAGGTCGGTGCTCTACCCACTGAGCCACACCAGCCAGGGACTAATTATTTATTTAAAAGGCCAAGTCCAAGTCATAAAGAGTAGGGGGAAGGTTCACTGAGCAACTAGCCCAATAAATCCAACCTAGCCAGGAATTAGTTCAAGAAAAAGTACACAGGAAAATTTAATACATTATGGAGGTTGTTTTATTATTTTTTTATTAGAAGATTTTCCTATTCAAAATTCATCATAGGACTTTGCTATCAAATATTGGCCTCTATTATGAATCTACGTAATCCTTTATTTACAAATACCTTACAAGAGGCTGGACAAGGATAAATATGAGTGAGAGCTGAAAAAACAAACGTGAAGGTGCCAGGGTCCCTAACTTGGCTCTAACAGGATGCAGAAAACTGTAAAGCTCAAGTTTAAGAAGCCCCTGCCAGAACAAGGGAACATAAATGACCACAAAGCACTGCAAAGTCACAGATGTGCTGCTTTTTTTAGAAATCCTTTTAAGGTACAGAGAAATTCTAATAAAGTATGTCTATCATCATCCTTCTACCCAAAATCCATCCCAAGTGGGAACCACCAGTTTTTTTTTAAATCATCACCCAAGGATGTTTATTGATTTCAGAGAGGGGGGGGAGGAATCATCACCCAAGGATGTTTATTGATTTCAGAGAGGGG